>RJWJ010022814.1:0-26277 GCA_004363605.1 Indri indri | reverse complement strand
AGGGGAAGAAGGGGAAGAAGGAGGAGAAGAAGGGGAAGGGGAGGAAGGGGAAGAAGGAGGAGAAGAAGGGGAAGGGGAAGAACGGAAAGAAGGGGAAGGGTAAAAAGGGGAAGGGGAAGGGGAAGAAGGGGAAGGGGAAGAAGGAGGGGAAGAAGGGGAAGAAGGAGGAGAAGAACGGGAAGGGGAGGAAGGGGAAAAGACCCTGAATTCGGGAACTTCCCCTGGGCATAAACAGCTCTTCCCACATTCCTCCCTGTCACGGGCGATGGCAACTCCATCCTTCCAGTGGTTCAAGCCATAAACTGCAGTCATTCTTGCTTCTTTTCTTAGAGACGGGGCCTCATTATGCTGCCCAAGCTGGAGCACAGTGGCTATTCACAGGTGTGATCACAGCACACCGCAGCCTCGAACTCCTGGGCTCAAGTGATCCTCCTGCCTTGGCCTCCCAAGTAGCTGGGACTACACATGCGCCACCACAACTGGCATGCTTCTTTCCTTTCACTGACATCCCACAGCCCATCCGTTAGGACATCCTCTTGACCTGACCTTCAAAATACAGGCAGATTCTGACCACTTCCACCGCCTCCGCTGAGACCACCTGGTAGGGCCCACCATTGCCTCTCACCTAGACTACTGCGACAGCTTCCTTTCCAAGCTCCCTTCTCCAGTCCATTCTCACCATGGCCATCAGAGTGATGCTCTAAGAAGTTCAGAAATGTTCCTCTTCTGCTCCTCACCCTCCCACAACTCCCATCTCACTTAGTTAAAAGCCAGCTCTTAAAACGGCCTATAAGGCCCTACCTGGTCTGACCCTCCCCCCCCCAACTCCCCCCACTACAGCCACGCGCTGTTCCTCAGGGCCTTTGCACTGGCCATGTCCTCTGCCAGAACACTCTCCCCCACATGTCTGTGTGCCTCCCTCCCCCACCTGCTTCCAGTCTCCGCTCAGACATCACCTTCTCAGTGGCTCCTGCCCTGCACACCCTATTTAACACTGAAGCCTCCATCCTCACCCTGGATCTTCCCCTGGTTTCTTTTTTCCCATGGCACTTTCATCTTTACTATACTATATAACGATTTCTTTACATAATGTTTATCGTTGTTCTTCCACTGCCGAACACGGGCTCCTAAAAGGCAGAGGTTTGGTTTTGCTCACTGCTTTATCCCAAGCAGCCAGAACAGTATCTGGCACATACTAGGTGCTGGAGAAATACTTGAGTGAATGACTGGTACATTTTTCATAAAAGAATAACAGTTTAGACATCTTGATTGCCTGCAGAAGACAGCTAGTTCAAATGTACGAGAAAAAATTCTATTATACACTAATTTAAAATGAGTAATTCCTTCACGTTCAAGCACATGAAGAAACTAGAGCTGGGTTAAACCAAATACTACCTAGCAAAAGTCCTTGAGAGATGCACTATCATCTACAGAGAAAAATAATGTAAACTTTATTTATTCATTTCACTGTAAAGTCGGTAAATGCTAAAGACAGAAAACAACCTAAATGTCCGCAGGGACAAGATAAATTAAACTGTCACATCCATCCCACGGGGCACGATGACACTGTGAGGACCGGAGAAGCTCCTCGCATACAGAGACGGAATGATGGCCAAGACACAGCCATGGAGGTAAAGGCAAGGAGAGAACCATTCATGACTTGCTGTTTGTGTTTAAAACAACGATAAAAAATGTCTCTAGAAGGATATGCAAGAGACTGGCAACACAGTTGCTTTGTGGGAGGCAAAGTGGAAGACAGGGGGATGGGAAGAATTGTCACTATACATCTTTTTGCACATTCTAAATTTTGAAAAATATGATTGTATTTTTCAGTCCAACAAAATAACAAGTCCAAGTGACTGTATATAAATTGTTGCTAGAATCTTTGTCCTGAAGTCTTTTTATTTTATCTTTCACGGAAGAGCATATGCTCATAACGCCCAAAACAGCAGGGGAGGGAGCAGTGTGTGCCGGGGGCTGCCATGCGCCAGGCACTCGACAGCAGCCCGTTGCATCTCGGGCTCCCCCTTCCGCTTGGGGTGTATCTCCCTGTTCCTACTTGGACTTGTGAGGAAACCGATTCAGATGTTAGGTGACACAATCAGTCACACATCTGGCAAGTGGCATTTGAACCCAGGCCAGTCTGACCCCAAGAGTCAGGCTTTTCTAGGCTTTGCTGTCTATAACCCTGGCTCGGCCTCTTGGTACCCAGGAGTCCTCAGGTAGCCGCTGGCACTCTCCAGCCTCACCTCACCACCGGGACTGCTGCTGGGGCACATCTGCAAGCCCTTTAACTACATTGTACTTACAAAGGTGTGGTGATGTCTGCTTAGAAGATTCCTCCTCCTAAGGTGAACCTCAACTTAGTCTGCGACCCAATCGCCATATCTCAGCCCAAATTAACTGAGTCCAAAACAGAAGTATAGAATCACAAGTTCCTCTGCTTTATTTAAAGCCATGGCTCCCAGCCCTAATCCCGAAAGGAATAATTCAACTTAAAGAAATTTGTGTTCAAGCAAGGATGACCCTCAGCAAATGCTAGAGATGGCCTGGGCACACTCCCCCCACCTTCCTCCCCACAAACTGGAGCAGCTGGCTGCCGTTCGACGCACTGCATCTCAAAGAACAGCAAGAACACTCAGTCCCACTGCAGCCACTAAGGCGTCCTTTGCATCAAAACGAGGACTGATTTTAAAGGACAGCTGAATATGGTAACCTGACCACAAGGACCCTGTTAGCCTTGAAGGCATTAGAGGTTCCACAGTTCTATGACGCTACCTGGCACTTTCTCCCGAGATGCAGGAACAAGAATGGGGTCTTATCCTTTCACTTGCTGAGTATGACACATCAGTACCCAGAAAAGAACACTCATCTCCCCACCCACCTTAGTGTCTGCACCCACTCTCTGTCTCCTCCCTAGGTATGAAATGTCTAGAAGAAAGTTAGACATCAAAGATGTCAAAAGACATCATCCCAAAAGGTTTCTTTCTCTCCTGCATCAATTTTCCCTCTCAACCAGATCATTCCTATCAGCATACAAACATGCTGTCATTTCTTTTATCTTAAAAAAAAAAACAAAAACAAAAACAAAAAAACCCACAAAAACACCTCTCTTAATTCCTTAATTTTTCCCCCTTTAGTTACCAGCCCTTCCTCCCTCTACAGCAAAGCCCCTCAACGCAGCTTGTCTATACAAGCGTTGTCGGGCAGAACTTTCTCTGATGGAACTGCTCAATGTCTGCACTGTCCAGTTTAGGGGCCCCTAGCCACATGTCGCTATTGGGCACCTGAAATGTGGCTAGTGAGACTAAGAAACTGGTTTTTAGTTTTATTTAATTTTAACCAACTTAAATGTGAATAGCCACATGTGGCTAGTGGTTACTGTTGTACTGGACAGCACAAGTCTATACTCACTCCAGTATCTTTTCTCCCATTCTCTCCAAATTCTCTCCAGGCCCCTGCTCTCATTCTTACAGAAATCGCTCTTACCAAGGTCGCAAATGACATTCGCATTGCCAGATCTAACTCTTTTCTGCCTGAAACACCTACTTCCCTTGGCCTCCAGAGCACGGCCTCTCCTGAGTCTCCTCCCACCACCCCGGCTGTGCCTTCTCTGTCTTCCTGGCTGGTTGCTCCTCATCTCAACCTCAACAAAGGGGACGGCCCCAGGGCCCAATCGGTGTGCCTCCGCTCCTTTTCATCCTCTCATCCCTGGGAGAGCTCCTCTACTGTCCTAGCTTTAAATGCTACTTACACACCATTGATGCCCAAACATGCATCTCTGGCCCTAGGTGTGCCTCAAACTCCCACCTGGATACCCAGCTCTCCACCTGACATCACTGCCTTGATGTCTGACAAGCATCTCACATTTAACACGTCAAAACCTGAACTCCTGGCTTTCCCCCACACACCTGTTCCACCCAAAAGTCTTTTCTGTCTTGGCTGAACACAGCTCCATCTTTCCTTTTTTTGTTCAGGCAAAAAACCTTTCAGTTATCTTTTAATCTCACATCTCACATCCACTTTGTTAGTTGGCCCTGCTCTGAAAAGGATCTAGAGTCTGACGAACAAGCTATGCGGCCACGTCTCATTCTCTTTGCTCCTCCTATTGCTTCTCAGTTCACTGCGACAGCCTCCTCCCTGGTCTCCCTGCTCCTGCCCCTCTATAGTCCATCCTTAGCACAGCAACGTGACTGAGCCTGTCAACAAACCTACATCGGATCCTGGCCCTCGTCCGCTCACCATCTCCAGCGGCTCCCATCTTAATGAGCGAAAGCCAAGTGCTCAATATAACTTTTAAGACCCTGTAAGGTCTGACTCCCCTGTGAGCTCTCTGACCTGATCCCCTACTGTTCTCCCCACCTTGTTCACTCCACTCTGGCCACCCTGAAGTCCTTGTTCTTCAACACAACAGGTAAATTCCGACCTCAGGGCCTTTGCATCTGCTCTTCCCACTGCTTGGAATGCTCTAACCCCAAATATGTACAAGCCTTGTTCCCTTCAGGTCTTTACTCAAACATCACCTTCTCAGTCACCCTACCTAATATCGTATCCCCCCCTCCCCACACCCCCTTCCTATCTCCTAATTTATTATTTTTCCTTAGCTCCATGAGGGCAGGGAATTCTGTCTATTTTGATTCCTACTAATTGCCCAGCACCTGGCCCTGGGAGGCGCTCATCCAATATTTGTTAAATGAATGAGTGAATCCTCAGGACATGAACGTGTCTCTCACGCTGGAGATAAGGTCACACCAGGATCATCACAAACTCACCCTGCAAGCCTCTACCATAAAGCCAGAGACCTGGGGTAGGTCATGTTCCAATTCCCAGCATTGAGGGCAGGATAGGCTAGTATTGGGGGTACTCCGAGGCAAGCAGAAGGTGGGACCCACCGTGCTGATGTGAAGAGTGAGGTTCTCTGTGTCTGTCTGCTCATCCTGCTCCGAGGAATCTGTCTCTTCCATTTGTTGCATCTCCAGCTCAGATGGAAGAAGAGCTGTCAGGTAGGGGATGCTGAAAGGTCTGGCAGCAATCACTGGAGGATTGGAAGAGAGGCATGGTTCTACCGTCACAGAGTCCTTGCATCAGGCCTAGAGCCTCACAACAAATCAGTGAGTGGCACCAAAAGACAATACTAGCACGCTCTGAGCACTTATACGGCAGGCCAGGCAATGTCCTTCAGGCTTTACACATGTAATCTTTAATCCTTGTTCCCATCCTATTAAGTAAGAACAGTTAGGCACAGAGAGGTTAGGTGACTTTCTGAAGTACACAAAAAATGGCAGAGCGGGATTCGAATTCAGGCAATACGACTTCGGAGCCCACTTTTAGCAAGTACAACTGAGATCAGATAGAAGGGGAGCCACAGACAGAATCCTAGCAATGTATCAGCTTTGTGATCTTGCACCGAAGGTCAGTTAACCCCTCTAAGCCTCACTTCCTGAGCAAAGATGTTGATCTTGTCAGCCAAGGACTCAAGCCTACAAGTAACTCTGTCTACCAAGGTATAAGATGCTCTGGTAAATGAGAATTATAATTCTTCCAAAAAGCAATGAGGACGACAGGAAGAAATTAATTTAAAAATATTAAAGGAAAGACTCTATGTATACTTCTGTGGTAGGATGTGATTGTCAGGATATACTCTAAAATTATTTTTACTGAGGGTCAGATGTGAGGTTCTGCTGTCGGAAAGAACTAGGTTTGAATGCTACCTACCGGCCATGTGACCTTGAGCAAGTGATTTCATTTCTCTTCTCTATGAGCCTCAGCTTCCTATGAAGGTAGTGATAATAACACTTCCTAACTTGGAGACTCACAAAAGGATTTAATGAGACGATGGATGGGAAGTCATTAGCACAGTGCCTGGCACTTAATAACTGGTAGCTGCTGTTATTTCAGAGCCAGGAATATAGCAGGCCTCTAGCAGGAGCTTGCTGAATGAACCAATCAACCAAACCAATCTCCCTCATTCACCTTCGTAGAAACTGCGGCCTATGGAGATGAAGTAGCTTGGTCAACATGGCCAAATATAATAGTTCTCAGACGCAAAGTTAAATGAGATGGGACCTGTGGAAGGACATCATGATGGGCCACTGGCACCAGTGCTCCTTCTCCTACCTGGGCTGCCACTTCTGTATCAGTCTCCGATGCCTAGGGCCCAGCTACTCTCAAGGTAATCTCAGGTGGCCAATCCCAACAGAGGCCATTATTGTTTTAGAATCATCACTTAGGGACAGGCTCTTAAGACCTGGGAAAAGGAGCCAGAAATCTAAGGAACAAGGTATACCCAAGAGAAAGTCAAAAGTATATTCATTTCTTTCTCCCATGAAAGAAAGGAAGATGGTGGGATTATCTCAAATGACAAGACAGGGTCCACAGAGGGGGGCGACTCTCACATGGAAATGTGCTGACATCATCTTTGAAAAGACTCTGGGTCTCTCCAGTCTTGGCCATGAAACGGGTGAGTGCCCGCTCCACATCGCGCCTCTGGGATGCAGCCTTCTCCCGCAGGACCTGGTAGTCCGACACCGGCTCACGGTAAGTCTGCAAGAGGACAGCCAAGACAGTAGGGTAATGCCACCATATCATTCTGCTCACCTGGAGTCCCTGCCTTGCTGTTACTATGTCCTTCCACCCTCTAAAATAACCCACTACTATTATTTACAGCAGAGATCTCCAAAGTGCAGTGGAAGGGCAGAAAGAAAACAACTATATTAATATTTCTAATCTTAAAAATTAAACGTGCAAATGGAGATTGACCCCGGGCCTTCATTCAGCTCCCGTGACAGCTGGTCTCAGGTGTAAGAGACACATCCTAAAGGAAGAGTGGGAGTCCCCCAGGGAGGCCCTGACAGGGACCACTGGTTCCATCAGTGTGATGTGACATCCTGAAGTATGGGAGTGGCTGCCTATGTGGATTTGTGGATCACCCCATGCTGTCCTCTTAAATCAATCCTCATGATATGGACACGTTGTTCCAAAAGATTCCCTCAAAGAAAAAGAGACTGAAGATATTATTGCAAGTTCAAGTAAACAAAAAATTGGCAGGCTGGAACTCCTCCTCCTAATTATTAGCTTGTTAGCAATCAAGTTACAGAGGGAAAAACAACTGAGAGCTAATCTCAACAGGAAGTTAGCCAAAACATTTTAAATGGTAATGGCAATGGTGACATTTTAACAAATGACCAAAAAAGTAATTATTCTTCATGATCTAAAGTTTTTAAAGGAGGCACTTGGCCAGGCGTGGTGGCTCACACCTGTAATCCTAGCACTCTGGGAGGCCGAGGCAGGGGGATCACTTGAGCTCAGGCGTTCAAGACCAGCTTGAGCAAGAGTGAGACCCCGTCTCTACTAAAAATAGAAAAATTAGCCAGTTGTGGTGGCGCATGCCTGTAGTCCCAGCTACTTGGGAGGCTGAGGCAGAAGGATTGCTTGAGCCCAGGAGTTTGAGGTTGCTGTGAGCTAGGTTGACACCACAGCACTCTAGCCCAGGTGACACAGCGAGATTCTGTCTGAGTAAAAAATTTAAAAAAATTACAAAATAAAATTAAAAAATTTTAAAAATAACAAAATAAAAATAAAGGAGGCACTTGGAAACATTTCCACTGTCGTCATTGTCAATTCAAGTGTGTCACCTGTATTTCCCACATCTATGCTTAGACATAGAAACCGTTTTCTGACATGTTTAAAATCTTCCCAAAATGAAAATGAGTGGATTTTGAACATACTATACTTGTTTAAAAACATTAAAAGGCAAAATCTTATAATTATTTCTAAGACAACTGTTTGTCATTTGATAAGTTAGAAATTTAATAGAAAATTTTCAACAAAATTCTTTGGATAATTGGTAAATGAGAATGAAAAAAATTAGTTTTATGATTTATTAAGAATAGTCTTGGAAATGCTTCACCTATGGGGGTAAAAATTGTGATATGCTAAATGGTAAGCAAAATTAAAAAAAAAAAAAAAAGAACAGCCATATATATCTTTGTGATGTCCCTTTTTCAACTATGAGAGCCATTAAAGTATCAAAAGAAATTGATCTTAGAATCAGACCTCCAACTTATTATTCCACCAAGTATTAAACCAAGATTTCAAAAAATAAAAAGCAGAAGCAATCACATGGCTCCCATTAAAAAGGTTACAGTTTCCTGAACTTTTAAAAAGGGTGAAATTACCTTTTTTTCTTTTTTGAGACAGGGTCTTGCTCTGTCACCCAGGCTTGAGTGCAGTGGTGTCATCATAGCTCACTGCAGCCTCAAACTCCTGGGTTCAAGCAATCCTCCTGCCTCAGCCTCCTGAGTAGCAGGAACTACAGGCATGTGCCACCATGCCCAGCTAATTTTTCTATTTTTTTGTAGAGACAGGGTCTCACTCTTGCTCAGGTTGGTCTCAAACTCCTGACCTCAAGCAATCCACCTGTCTCAGCCTCCCAAAGCACTAGGATTATGGGTGTAAGGCACCATGCCTGACTGATTATCTTTTAATGTACATTATTTTAGCGCAATGTTACATTATAATACTTATATAAATAAGCAAACAAGTATTGAAATATGTGCTCAATATTCATGACAGAGATATACTGTATAAAGAATTACAGAATGTTATGGGTTGAATTGTGTCCCCACAAAAAAATGTTTTAGATGTGTCCTAGTACCTTAGAATGTGACCTTATTTGGAAATAGGGTCATTGCAGATATAATCACTTAAGATGAAGTCATACTGGAGTAAAGTGGATCCCAAATGCAATATGACTGGTGTCCTCATAAGAAGATGGCCGTGTGAAACAGACACAGAGAGAAGGCCATGTGAAGATGGAAGACTGGTGAGATGCATCTACAAGCGAAGGAATGCCAAAGAACGATGGCAAACCACCAGAGCTAGGAATGAGCAACGAGGCATTCCCCTACAGGTTTCAGAGGGAACGTGGCCCTGACAATACCTTGATTTTGGACGTATTGCCTCTGGAACTGTGAGTCAATAAATTTCTGTTGTTCTGAGTCACCTAGTTTGTGGCACTTTGTTATGAAAACAAATAGATTTGATCAAGGGCAACGGCTATGTTCCATTAGATGGGCGGGTATCTATTCCTCCCCTCTATATCCTGAGGTGTGGTGAAACGTCCTGGGGGATTTGCCCAACAGCCCCACAATGGCCGTCACTACACAGTATGAAGGAGGGAAAGGGAAGTGTGGGGAGATGCCACAAACAACTCAACTTCTCATTCAGCCCTAAAGCTCAGAGTTATAATAAGTTCCATTTCATGGTATTAAGTAATTTTTAAGTAACTTTTCTCCAAATTTTAAAAGTAACTTTTCTGGCCCAGCGCGGTGGCTCATGCCTGTAATCCTAATACTTTGGGAGGCTAAGGCGGGAGGATCACTTGAGGCCAGGAGATCAAGACCAGCCTGAGCAAGAGTGAGACTCTGTCTCTACAAAAAATAAAAAAAGTTAGCTGGGCATGATGGCACCTGCCTGTAGTTCCTGCTACTCAGGAAACTGAGGTAGAAGATCACTTGAGCCCAGGAGTTTGAAGTTGCAATGAGCTATGACGACGACACTGCACTCTAGCCTGGGTGACAGAGCAAGACCTTGTCTCAAAAAAAAAAAAAAAAAAAGCAAACCTTTTCTACTATGGAAAATTTGGAAAACCCAGAAAAGCATACACAAAAACAAAAATTACCTATAATCTCACCAAGAATTACCATGAACTTTTTGTGGATTATCTTTCCAGCCCTCTTTCTATGGGGCAATGTACTTTTGTGTTTCAGTTAGACGGGTAATACTGGGGCTGGCTTCAATTTCTTTGTTAACCATACTTTTGTTGGCAAACTTGGGAACATAATTCTCACTTCCAAATTGTTTCTCAGTGGGGAAAGATGTTCTGAGTTCTAAAGTACTCTTTTACCAACAAACTTCTGGACTGCCATCTGACCACCAGTAGGAACTGACTCTGCGTTCCACATCAGTCACAGCCCCCAGTGCGGCTTCGTCACTCACCGGAGTTTTGATGTAGGTGTGGGGATCAGGGAACTCAGGAAAATGGCTGGGGATGTGTGGCGGGTGGGGTCGGTTCTGCCCTGCAGTGAGGGCCTTAGGGGTCACTGGCTGATTGGTCACTGGAGCTGCAACAGAGTCACAACTGGTTATTTCTCCACCTATGGCCCTGGATTCTACAGATTATGGTCTCTGCCCAAACCCTTCTTTTCTCAAAGTAGGTGCCGGACCTTAGTTTTCTAAACAATGGGCACTTTGTATTTCTATCAATAAAAGGCCTTCAATGACTTAAGCATCTGAGATGATAACCCCCACAATGCCCAGCCCTGCTAGATGACCTTGGTTGACATTTATGTCTACAACAATCTGCCTGTAAGCCTTAAGCAGGTAGGTGGGTGGCTGTGACCATGGTAACTATGGAAAAGAACATGCTGAAGAACCAGGGAAGCGAGATGGGCTGCGAATTCTCTTTTCAGAGACCTCGGACAACAGAAATATACACTGAGCTGGGGAAAGTAAGTATGGGCTTCATGATAACGAGACGGGATTGAAAATGGCACCTCCCACTGCTATGTTGAGAAGGAGTTCTTAAAAAGATGCCAACATGAAAAAAGTGACTTTCAAGAAAAAAATGCAATAAATTCTCCCCAGGTCCTACAAGCCCAAACTGGATACTGTCTACCCAGCTATGGCACCCAGTTTTACCTAAGGCAGAGGTCATCAAACTTTCTGTGTAAAGAGCCAGACAGTGACTATTTTAGGTTTTGCAGGTCATACAGTCTCTGTCACAATTAAACTCTGCCAATTTCAGGATGATGGAACATGGTAAGAAAAATAAATATAAATAAACTCTGCCATTACAGCATGAAAGTAACCATAGATAATAAGTAAACATGGCTGTGTTCCAATAAACCTTTATTTACAAAAACAAGCAGCAGGCTGCATTTGGCCCATAAGCCATAGTTTACCAATCTGTGACCTAAGGGAGAACAAGAACTTTCATACTTTCCAAGCAGCATCATTTGCTCTTCTGGGGCTAAAGCACAAGAAGCATAGCAACATCTCAAAGACGGTCTACCTTTCTGATAACTGAATTTCACAATCTAATCCTACTAGCCCAGATAAAGATTACATTGTAGGTAGCCCCAAAGATTGGAAGGGAGCCCGCGACAAGGAAGTAGCTACCAATCCAATCCCTGCCAGTTAAATTCGTTTCACAAACATTGATCATTTACTAAGTACCTCAGTTCAAAGTCACTTACGAGCAGTGATGACCATCCTCTGAGACCGTTTTGCATAAGCTGGGAGAGTGTCCACATTGAAACCTAAGAGACAGGAAAACAAAAACCAATGCCCAGACCACTGGATATTGAACACGGAAAGGGGAGTAACACTGTGGCAAAATGGCTTAAACACCCAACTCAACCACTTTGTTACCACTAAAAAGAAGCTCCAGCAGAATCCCCCAACCAGGAGTTAGGAGGCCTCTTAAATGGTTCAGAGAAACCTCTGTTGATAAGTCTCTCAAGCTAAAAGGAAATCAGGAGGACCACACGGGAAACCAAGAACACTCAGCAGAAGGGCTGACTCCTAGGGACTCCTCCCTCTCTCATAACCCCAACTCAGATACATTGAAGCATTGGAAACTGGAGGTGCACTCACCCATCTCAACAAGTGTGACCACGATATCCGACAGTGTGGGCTGAGTCCTGGCTGTGTGCTCACAGTAAGACTTGGCACTCCTCCCAATTTCTGAAATGTCTAAGAGAGGATTCAAAGGCATAAAGTCTTATTCTCAGTTCCTTAAAAAGTCAAACATAGAATTACCATATGAGCCAGCAATTCCACTTCTAGGTATATACACAAATGAATTGAAAACAGGGATTCAAACAGATCCTTGTACACGAATGTTCACAGCGGCATCATTCACAATAGCCAAAAGGTAGCCAGTGTCCACTGACAGATGAATAAACAAATTGTGGTATATACATACAATGGAGTATTATTCAGCCTTTAAAAGGAAGGAAATTCTGATACATGCTGCAATATTGATACACTTTAAAAACACTATGCTCAGAGAACTAAATCAGACACAAAAAGACAAATGAGATTCTGCTTGTATGAAGTACCTAGAAAAAGCAAATTTGGGCCAGGGGCAGTGGTTCATGCCTGTGATCCTAGCACTTTGGGAGGAGCCAAGGCAGGAAGACTGATTGACACCAGGAGTTCGAGACCAGACTGAGTGAGCAAGAGCAAGACCCCATCACTACAAAGAATAGAAAAATTAGCCAGAAGTGGTGGCATGCACCTGTAGTCCCAGCTACTCAGGATGCTGAGGCAGGAGAATCACTGAGGACAGGAATGAGTTTGAGGTTTGCAGTGAGCTATGATGATGCCACTGCACTCTAGCCCGGGTGTCAGAGTGAGACCCTGTCAAAAAAAAAAGAAGAAGAAGAAGAAGAAAGGAAAGAAAGAAAAGAAAGAGAAAAAGAAAATTCATAGAGACAAGTAGATTTGAGGTTACTAAGGGCTGGGGCACAGGGGGAATGGAGAGTTGCTCTTTACGGGTACAGTTTCTGTTTAGAATGCGGAAAAAGTTCTGGAAATGGATAGTGCAGCACAACATTGTGAATGTACTTAATGACACTTAAAAATGGTTAAAATGGTAAATTTTGTTATGTATATCTTACCTCAAAAAAAAAAAAAAAAAGAAAAAAGTCTTATTCTATGATAGGTATTATAATTTTTGTTTCTTCTGCCTGAGGCTGAACCTCTATTTAGTAGTAATGCTAATATCCTTCAGGGGAAAGGGGAAGGTATCTAAATGGAGTTTATGAAGCTGGAATCTGTGAATGGGTTCCAAAGGTGGATGGGAGGTTCCATGAATACCTGAAACTATATTGAATTTTATACACACACAAAAAGCATTTTTTCTGGGAATAGGTCCAAAGATTTCATCAAATGTACAAAGGGGCCTTAAAAAGCAAGGAACCCTTGCTTTAGGGGTCCAATAGTTCAGAAGATAAAAGCACGTGGTGCTTGACAGGGAAGGGTGTCTAACTGAAGCCCTACCACCAATTCCCCTGCTACCCTGAGTAAGTCACTAATACTAGTCTCCTGACTCTAAATTCCAAGATCTTTTCAAGAACTGTTTTTGTTTTTGTTTTTGAGACACAGTCTCACTCTGTTGCCCTGGGTAGAGTGCAGCAGCATCATCATAGCTCACTGCAACCTCAAACTCCTGGGCTCAGGTAATCCTCCTGCCTCAGCCTTCCAAGTAGCTGAGACTACAGGCAAGCACCAGGACACCTGGCTAATTTTTCTATTTTTAATAGAGACAGGGTCTCGCTTTTGCTCAGACTGGTCTCAAACTCCTGAGCTCAAGCAACCTACCTGCTCAGCCTCCCACAGTGCTAGGATTACAGGTGTGAGCCACTGTTCCTGGCCAAGAACCCAATTCTTATCTGTTAGGAACTATTACTTCATTCCTTCAGGACAAACATTCTCAAAGTGTGGTCTGGGAACCCTGGGAGTCCCCAAAATCTTTTCTGAAGTCCACAGGTCAAAACTACTTTTTTTTTTTTAATTTTTTTTTTTTTTTTCTGAGACAGAGTCTCACCCTGTGGCCTGGGATAGAGTGCCGTGGCGTCAGCCTAGCTCACAGCAACCTCAAACTCCTGGGCTCAAGCAATCCTTCTGCCTCAGCCTCCCAAGCAGCTGGGACTACAGGCATGCGCCACCATGCCCGGCTAATTTTTTCTATATATTTTGAGTTGTCCAGCTAATTTCTTTATATTTTTTCAGTAGAGACAGGGTCTCGCTCTTGCTCAGGCTGGTCTCGAACTCTTGAACTCAAACGATCTGCCCGCCTCAGCCTCCCAGAGTACTAGGATTACAGGCATGAGCCACTGCACCTGGCCAAGACGATTTTTATAATAAAATTAAGTCATTATTTGACTTTTTCACTCTCATTCTCTCATGACTTTGATGACATCATGGCTCTGATGAATAATGGAATGTATGATTATACATTCTTCTACTTTAAAAGTTTGTAGTGTTTTCTAATATGGTAAATTTTTTTATATACACACATACACACATATATATATAAAACACATATAAAAAAGCTATTGGGGGTCCTCAATATTTAAGAGTCTAAAGGGGTTCTGAGACCAAGAAGTTTGAGTTAGGAAAACATTTGATATTTAAAAGCTCCAAGCATCAGCTGCAGAGAGCCACTTTGTCCGAGACCACCCCCTTCCTGGCACAGTCCTCATCTAGTATATGATCAAGACCTGAGTACAAAGGTAGGGCCTTTTCAGCTTGATGGACAATAATTGCTCCAGGGCTTCCAGCTAAGCTGGCCAGTTCTTTTTTGCATTGCAGTTCAATATCTTCCTCTGTTCAAACCTTTCTCCCACTTCCTTTCATAGGTGTTGATCCCCAAGAAACACCACATATACCTCCACCCCTCATCTCATCCCACCCCCAAAAAAGTTCTAAATGGGGAAATACGTTGTACATGCAGAAAAGCCTATATGAGACCGTACCAGGCTCTTAAACCTCAAGACATTGCTTTTAAGTGTTTTTTTACCATTCTATAAAACTTATTCATCTTCATTCTTTGTATCACACAATATAGCATGTGATTGCATAATGTGATAGCATCTATTTCATGCGAATTAGTCCTGACTCCCCAACAAAAGTGTAAGTCGAGAATAGAGGGCAATACAGCAATATTAAGGGCACCTGTAAGTCATCAAGATCTTAAAATCTCCCTAGCATTGAATGTTTTACACACATCTCATTTATACTCACACTCCATTAAGTACAAATTTTTATCCCATTTCTCAAATTAAGAAGTTGAAGTTCAGGAGGCTTAGTGATTTGCCCAAGCAATTAAGTGGCAAAGATTTATACCCAGGTCTGATTCTAAAGCCTGTAAGTGCTTCACCATGCTCTTCTTTTTCTTAAATCCTCTCTAACACTATCACGATGCAGGGCACAGGACTGACGTTGAGGTTGACTCAAAGAAGGACCAGTACTCACAGCTTTGCAGCATCTCTGTCAATGTTTCCACGGATGCTTTCTCGGCGCTCTCGAACCCTGCCTCTGTGAGCAAGGAGCTCACAACCACTTGCAGTGTTCTCCTCCGGGCCAGATGGTAGTTATCAGCAGGGTTAGTAGACTGTTTACTTCCTGATCTCTGTGAATCAGCCGCCCAGAGAGAGATTTTCAACCACAGGACAAGGATGCAATCACACAGTTCACGCATTGCCACGGCAAAGAAAAAGCGCTCTTGCTAAATACTTCTTAATCAGCGCTTAATGTTTAGATTAACAGATCTTAGCCAACTGAGTAATAATTGAATAGGATGCTCTAAATACAGAGGCGTTTTCTGCCTACCTAAAACGTACGGTTCCAATAAAATAGAATGACTTTTTTTTTTCTACTTTCTTCTTTAGCAGATTATTATATAGCTGAAGAAACTAGCCTGATGGGATTGAATAAATCTCCCAGAAAAAACAGGATCTCTCTCTCGACCCTCCCATCTCCACACCATTTCATTAACAAGGAAAATTAAAACAATAACAAACACGAGATGTCGAGGAGAGGAGGGAAAAGGATAATAGAACAAAAAAGAAGGGAAACTAAATATTTTGAACCGGCAATCCCCCCCAACTTTGGCTGGCCAATAAGAAGGCGAAAACGGTCTCTTCGGGCCAATCAGGAGGTGTTCCGGGTTCCCAACCCCCAACAGGGAACTAGCCAATCAGGACGCGGGTCCCCTAACTCAGAAGGCCGCGGCCAAGTCCCAACAAGGGGGGGCACGTTCAGCCTGAAAGACCCTCCTCCGCTCGGAGCTCATGGTGGGGCTGGGTTTCTGGGTATGAGCTTGTTGCCCAGACCAGGGGAAAGTTGCAGAACGCCTAAATGCTCTCGGCTTCGGCCCCGCGCCCCTTGCCCTTACCGTTCCGGAGCTGCCGGCCCCGGCCGCGGCAGCCGCGTCGGCCATCTTGCTCTGGCGTAGCGTGCGCGGGCGCGGGGCGGGATGGGACTTGTAGTCGCGAGGCGGGGCGGCGCGGCGCGCGCCCCTCGGGGGTGTTCGGGAGGCCGTCTGGGTGGGGGGCGCGTTGGGTGACCCCGGCGCTAGTGACCTTTTGTGAGCGTAGTGTTCATAGGGCCTTCTGTGGGCTTGGAAGTGGGCCAGGAAAATACGCTGCCGGCTTCAGAGTTGAAAAAACGTATTTTAACACGAAACGGTTCTTATGAAGAGCACACTCCTGGAAGGATCCAGGAGGTCGTCTACACTCGCGGGATTTTCCAAATTTGTCTGATTATTAGCAACATCTGACCTCACTCTCTGGGAGAAGGGACTGGGAATCTCTTGTTACCGAGCTCCCCAGGTGATTCTCCTGAGTGGGTAATTTTGGGAAACCTGGAGCGTCCAACCTCGCGATTCTGTGCCGGTGGCCCCGCAATCTGTCAGCGGCCCAAAGTAGAGCCCAACGGCCACCTGGTCCAAGTCTTCCACTCATTCTGCTGCCTTCGCGCCCTCCCTCCGCCAGCATCTGCCGGGGGAGCCCGAGAGGGTTGTGCCTCGGCCGCCCAGGACGTCGCGTCCACGCAGTTGCCGGTGGTTTTCCGTCACTCGCCGGTCAGCCCTGTGGACTGGGGATTCCTCAGGCAGGGACCGCGCCTTGTCCGTCCCCATTTTCAGGACGCAGTCCCTGTGTTTCAATACTAACACTCGCCAGCTGTGGGACTTTGGGCATGTTACCTAACCCTCACTGTGCCTCAGTTTCCTCCTCTGTAAAGCTGGGGTGGGGATGATGGCAGGAGTGGAACAGAGTATGCACAGAAAGGGTCTGTCACGGCGCCTGATGTTGTTGTTTATTTCCCGGGTAGTGTGTGGACGAGTCCCGAAGGCCCGTCCTGCCCTGCCGCCCACACCTGAGCCTCGAAGGCGGCCCCGCCCGCCTCACCTAGGGCGCGTGGGGCGGGGTCTGCGGGCCGGGGGGTGAGCGGGGACCAAATCTGAGCCGAGCCGGGCACCCAGCCCCTTTGTCTCCCCCGCCCCCTCTTCCCCACTTCCTGCCCAGCTTTAAACTCAGGATTGGCGGTGCGGCGCGGACTTTGTAAACACGCCGAGCCTGCGGGGGTGGAGACTGGTTCTGTTGGGCCCCTAGGGGAGGGATGCACTCCCCTCTCCGCGGCTGGAGGTTGCGACCACCCCCACTCCCCAAAGCCAGAAGCCGGAGGCGGCGGGAGAGAGCGTCTGCAGCCACAGTTGGTGCTCCGGGGGGCTCACCTGCCAAGGAGGTAGGCTCAGAGAAGCCAGGACAGCTGAGCTGTCAGCATCGCCCCCTCTCCTTGGCGCTTCGAAGCTCAAGCTGGAGACCCCGGGTTGGGAATCCGAGCTGGGTGGGTGGAGGGAGTCGCCGCGCCCGCATCACCTCCCCGTTGGCACCCAAAACTTGGCTTACTTTCCCTGCGAGTGAGCTGTTCTGCACCGAGTTGAAAGGCAGAGAAACCCCCAAAGGCCCTGAGCCTTTGTGTGTGCACACCTCCTCACATTCCCGGCTCCAAGCGATCTGGAAGCCCAGTGGCTTCACTGGGCTGTTCCTGTTCTTCATACCTCAGAGATAGGGTGGGAGGTGAGTGAGAGGGCAGACCAGTGTGGGTAGGGAGCCTGTGGGTGCTCTGGCCAGCGCACTGGAACAGGAAAGGACTAAATGGAGGGACCCCTCAGTGTTCCTCCTTCAGTGGTGTCTGATAGGTACACAGGTGATGGTCTTAGCCTCCTGTGTGTCTCTTAGAGTGTCAACAAGAGGAATAACTGAACAAACTGGTTGCTGTTACTAAGGGAGCATTAATTTATTCATTTACATTGACTGAACACCTACTATGTGCCTGGCATTGTATGGGATGCTGAGGGTGTGATGACATTCATCCACAGCTTGCGTGGGTCGCAGAACAGCAGAGATAAGGTGCCGAGTGCTGTGGCTACAGTGGCTGGAAAGGCTTCAGAGAGAAAAGAATATTTGGGTTGGATTCTGAAGGATGAATAGTTCACCAGGCAGAGAAGTTGGTGGAAAGTCTTTGGGGCACTTACTCATTCCACAGAGCTGGACTGAACCCGACTGCGGTGCTGGGCATTGGGATACAGTGGTGACCCAGAAACAATTCCTGCTTTCTTGAACCCACTGTCTAGACATGAAGAAGAGATGGGAATGAACAGGATGAATTCAAGAAAACAGTTTTCTGGGCTGGTTCCCAAGAACCTGGGAATTCCCAGCTGGGTGCAGCTGGGAGGGTCCACTTGGGGGTGATATGGACTACTCCCCATCCCTAGACTCTGGGGCTGTTTCTTCTTGCCCTCTGCCCACCACCTCAGTCTCTCTGGGACCAGACATGCGTGGAGAAGTGGGTCTCCCATTGCTTCCCTGCACATTCTTCTGCTCTTTGAATTCCTGGGCTCCTTTGAGAAATGACTGGCGCAACAGCTTATGAACTCGTTCAATACCTATTTGCTGTGCCCATGCTCTGTCTGCACAGGCTAGATGTTGGGGATATCATGGTAAACAAATCAGAGCTTCAACCCCCTGGAACTTAAAATTGAAAGCAGGGTCCCAGTCTATGCCAGTCATTGAGATCACAACCTCGATGGTCCCAAGCCCCTTCTCCTTCCTGTTTCCCTTCCTACAAGAGCTCAGAATACTAGCTAATAGTTATATAGCACTGCCGGGTACTCTTCTAAGTGGTTTAGAAATAATATTTCATTTAATCATCCTAATAATCCATTTTATAGATGAGGAAACGCACAGGAGATAAGTCATCTTCCTAAAAAGGACATAAGAAATAATGGCAGAGCTGGGATTTAAACCCAAGTCACTTGATATGGGAAGCCCTGTTCTTAACCACTTGGCTAGCCTGCCTCCTAGACCAACCACACAGAATGTACACTTGAGCCAGGGACTTACGAGTTTCTTTAAGAGAGTCCGTGGTCCTGCATCTTGGGTGCTACAGAGGAGCATGAGCAGCAATGTGTTAGCTGAGCTTGGGTGCTGGTACTGTTCACAGTGAGTCTCCGCAGGCCTGGAACAGGGTTGTGGGGACCACAGAGAGCTGGCATCCTTTCCTGATGGCTGTATGTATGTGTACGTGTGTGTTCCCGTGTAAGCTTCACGCACCAAGAGGAAGGAGGAATGTGAATAACCGAAGAGGAATGAACCAAGGTTAGAGGCAAGAAAGAACTTCTCAACATGTGCTGGAATCTGGGGATGTGGAAAACCAAGATACCTCTTTTATTGGGAATCTAAGAATAGCAGAGACCCTCATATTCTAGATTCCAAAAGGAACATCCCAGCGTGGTAGCTGAGTGAAGATGACATTAAAGGACTGGGTGGGATCTTGAGATGCTTACCACCTCTCTTCCCCACAGCCACTGCTTCCGAAGCTGCACCTGTGTATCTGACCCAGTCCCTCCCGGCAGGCGGGACAGTGGCCATGAGGCAGGCCAGACTACAGGGCGGTTTTCATGGACTCCAGCCATTTTTCTACCCCTTTTCTGAACCCTTAAGTTTCTCACAAGGGCCCTCCGCAGGCAGTCCCTCTCTGCCTACAGCCAAACAACCTTGTGCACCATCTTTGAGAGAAGGGGGTGTGTTGGGGCAATGGGTGTTGAGGCTGGGAGTCAAGGGTAGAGGGTGGCGCCCTGCGATAACAGATGAGCAGGATGTGAACGTTCAGGACTACACAGTCACCCTCCTCACTGCAGGGTGGGGTGCAGTGGAACCCTTGGCACGCCCCGCCCCGCCCGGGCCCCCTGCCCCAGGCTTGCTCTGCGGCAGAGAACAGGTTGTACTCTTGAGAAACCACAAGAGGAAGTTTAGGGAGGGCTGGGGGTGGGGAAAGTTCTGGGGCCCCTGCCAAGTTTCCCTTTCCCTGCTGAGTGGTAGGTGTGTTTATCTTGCCCACAAAGACATTTAAATTTTAAATCCTCTGAGTTGCAAAGAGCTGTCGATGCCTGCCTCTTTACTGTATGTGGCACCCCTGAGAATGGGATTGGAACAAGTTACCCATTTGTTGGCTTTCACCTGGGATTGGGCAGGTTGGGGAAGGCTAATTCCAGAAAGTCTGCTCTTCTCCTTCTTTCTGCCCCTTCTCCTTTCTCTTCCCCAAAGCGTTCAACCTTTAAACTCAGAGGAATGTAGCTATAATGGACACTTAGGCGCTGTTAGGTGTTGCGCTGTTAGGCGCACTTAGGTGTTGCCAGGAGCCTGTCAGTGTTTTACCTGCACTATCTCATTTAATGCTTATTCACCACAACCCCAGGTAGTAAACACCTCTAGCTCCAATTTACAGATGAGGACACTGAGGCCCAGAAAGATTAAGAAGGTTGCCCAAGATGACATAGCTAGTAAGTGGCAGAGCCCAGATTTGAACAAGGCTCTATGTGATTTCAAAGCCCGTACTCTTTACTTCTAAATTAACTCCCAAGTAAGAGGAGCATTGACTTCCCCAACATGTCAAACGCCGAACAGTAGGGAGGTTGAGATCTACAAATGTCTTTTAAATGCTGCTGCTAGGGTGGGGAGGGGAGAGAATTGGAAGGGATTCCTTGGAAGTTAACATACTTAAAAGAGGGTAGCCCAGTGAAAAAAGGTGTCCTGGGTGAAAGGTTGAGGTTGGACTCTGGAAGCTTGAAGCAATTGAGAAGAAGGTTTAGGAGGGATAGCATAGCTGTGTGCAGATGTCTGGAAGATTGCCCTGGGAAGCCCTGGGTAAGGGGGTGGGGGGCTGGAGGAGGCAGATTTCCAAGAAGCATGAGAACTTTCTAACAAATAATTGCCTAATCCCGGAATGATGAAGTGAGTTCCTGTCTATGGGACCCTGGAGCGCGTGCTGTAGGGAGGGCTTCTGCCAGTGAGAAGACCTCAGAGCCCCTTTTCCTCTAAAGCCCCATTGTGGTTATTCACGGCCTTCCCTCTTCAGGCCACCCCTTGGCTCCCCCGCGCTCCCTGGCCGGTGGTAGTCCCTGTCAGTCCGCTAGGTGGGGCTGTTGCCCAGTGTCTCGCTCCAGGGCTAACTGGACTGGTAAAAAGCGCCACTTGGTCCTTCAGGCGCCAACTGGTTTCATGGGGCCTCTACTCCAACCCCATCCCCAGCTGTTTACACATCAGGGCCCAGAGAGCCCTTGTAACATGTGCTCTTCCGTCTCCTCCAGGCTCAGAATGGAACGTGCAGGCCTCCACCAGAACGCGCTGGGCAGGCTCCCTTCCCAGGTCAGGGGTTCCTCCCACTCCTCTCTCCCCTTCCTGACCTTCCTTTGCTCTTGAGATAGAAGGACCCAAGGCCAGTGGCCCTGTAGGCACAACAGGGTACCTAATGTGGCGTGGCCTTTTGTACCCTTCGAAGGGCTTGACACCCATGTCATCTCCTGGAAGGGGCCTCAAAAGCCCCACCTCTGTGAAACTATTTGCCCTCGGCGGTCTGACCAGTTCTCCCACCCTGGGTGAAATCCCCCCAGGACAGCCACTCCTAAGGTGAGGGATCAGGGGCCAAGGTGTTGTCTCTAGAAGGGAGGGGGAAGAGAGGGTTGCTGGTACCTTGTTTGTTGGCCAAGGTCTGCTTGCTGCCCCCTCAGACCCTGAGGTAGGCATAGAGCTGCTGGGGCTCCAGGGACACACAGGCAGGGCCCAGACTGAGCGAGGACAGAAGAGTGCAGTTGCAAGCTCTGTGGCCAGAGGGCACCGTGGAGGGCAGGCCCAGACGAAGAGGCCCTTAACTGGTAGTTCCAAGCCCTTAGTAATGCATGTATCTCCCCAACAACTTTATGAGGCAGGGCACCCATTTTACAGGTGAGCAAACCAAGGCAGGTTAAGCGGCTTATTTCCATTCACACAACTGGTCCGTGGTCTGACTCGGCCATTTGGCTGTAAAGTTTGTGCACATAACCTCTAATCTGTGCTGTCTCTCATGGAGTAGCTGAGAGAGTCTGTGCTCTGTAGGCAGACCGCCCTGCTTTGTATCCTAGCTCAGCTCCTTTCTGGCTCTGTGAAACAGTTTGTTCATCTGTGATATGGGCATAACGATAGGCCCTACCTTGCCAGGTCCCTGTGAAGATTAACAATAGCCAATATTAAGCCAGGCACAGTGGCTCATGCCTGTAATCTCAGCATTTTGGGAGGCCAAGGTGGGAGGATTGCTTGAGGCCAGGAGTTCAAGACCAGCCTGGGCAACAAAGTAAGATCCCATCTCTACAATAAAAATAAAAATTAAAAAATTAGCTGAGCGCGGTAGTACACACCTATAGTCCCAGCTACTCGGAGGCTGAGATGCAAGGATCACTTGAGGCGAGGAGTTTGAGGTTATAGTGAGCTATGATCCCACCACTGCACTCCAGCCTGGGGATGGAGTGAGACCCAGTCTCTAAACAAAACAAAACAAAAACAATACCCAATATTAGTTGAATGCCTACTATGTGACAAGCACCATCTTTTTGCACCCTCACAGCAGCCCTGTGAAAGAGGCACTATGATTCTGCCTTTATAGATGAGGAAACTGAGGCACAGTGGATGCACAGAGACTACTGTACTGAGGCTTCAGAGCCTATAGGATACAATGCACACAAAGCCCTGCAGAGTGCTGGGCAGGCCCTAAGTCCCATGAGTGACAGCTGCTGTCATCATTGGCATAATCATCTCCCAGACTGAGCTCCTTGGGGTGTGCCTGGGGCTATCCAAATCCACAGAGGCAGCCCTGGTTACTTTCCTCCCCATCCCACCTATGGTTTCATTTCGCCCTGTTTTCTAAAATACAAATCGGCCCACAAGTTCTGGCCTGTGGTCAGACAGTTGGACGGAATACTTGCACTTGGGGCTGTCCCAGAAACTCCCAGTTCTGGCCCCAGCTTTTTCGGCTCCAGCTCTCTTCTCTCTCTGCTGCTCCTCCCTGCCCCCTCCCCTGGGGTCCTTGAGTTCTGGGAAAGGAAGCTGGAGCAGGGGCCTCAGACAGATGTAGACCTTGAGCTCCAACTTGGGCTCCAGCTGGAGGAGAGACTGGCCAGGGGAAGGGGGGCTGGGGCACAGAGGGCCTGTCTCCCTGTCCGCAAGAAGGCATCTGTCTGATATTCACAGAATCTTTCTTTTTTTTTTTTTTTTTTTTGAGACAGAGTCTCACTGTGTTGCCCAGGCTAGAGTGCCGTGGCGTCAGCCTAGCTCACAGCAACCTCAAACTCCTGGGCTCAAGCGATCCTTCTGCCTCAGCCTCCCGAGTAGCTGGGACTACAGGCATGCGCCACCATGCCTGGCTAATTTTTTCTATATATTTTTAGTTGTCCGATTAATTTCTTTCTATTTTTAGTAGAGATGGGGTCTGGCTCTTGCTCAGGCTGGTCTCGAACTCCTGAGCTCAAACGATCCGCCCGCCTCCGCCTCCCAGAGTGCTGGGATTACAGGCGTGAGCCACCGCACCCGGCCTTACAGAATCTTTCTTAAGCTCTGGTTTGTTAAGTGCATTGTGCTGGATGCTGTGGAACTGGCTATGGACAGAGCCTAGAGGAGGGTTTATTTGTCTCTGGTGCCTGGCTGCGTCTTGGGTATGGAAGGGAGAAGTGCTGTTTCCTCCCAGCAGCCGGCCCCTGAGACTCAAGGCTGCTCTTCCCTCTCCTCCCAGTTCCATCCCCTTTCCTCTAAGCAGCATCTACTAGAGAACCACACACTTGGAGACTTCAAATGTGGGATCTATTTTCATCATAGTGAGAAAGGATCTTGGGGTTACAAACTCTCAGGTGGACTGGGTGGCTGAACGTAGGCCAGGGCGTAGAATGTTCTAGTTTCCCCAGGCCCTCTTTTCCTTTCCCAGTCAGCTGGTCCCTGCCGTTCCTAGGGGCAGCTTCCATCTGTTATCTTGATTTCTACCTAGGACCGGACTTGAGTTTTTCTCTCAGCTTTCTTCATCTCCAAGGCCACACTCTTTTTCTGCCTGGGCCCAGCCTCTTGGGTTCTAACTTAGAACTCTCTTTACAACCACTGGACTTGAACTTGGTGCCTCCAGGGTGGTTCTCAGAAAGTCTTTTTTTTTTTTTGACAGAGTCTTTTGCTCTGTTGTCAGGGCTAGAGTGCAGTGGCATCATCATAGCTCACAGCAACCTCAAACTCCTGGGCTCAAGTGATCCTCCTGCCTCAGCCTCCCAAGTAGCTGGGACAACAGGTGCATGCCACCACACCCAGCTAATGTTTCTATATTTTGTGGAGTTGGGGTCTCATTCTTGCTCAGGCTGGTCTCAAACTCCTGGCCTCAAGCAGTCCTCCCACCTTAGCCTCCCAAAGTGCTAGGATGACAGGTGTGAGCCACCACGCCCAGCCTCTCAGAAAGTCTTTCTTCTCCCCTGCTTCTTCCCTGCCTTTCCTGTGACACAAGTTCCAGGGGTTGTTTTTGGTGTTTCTTGTGGGAATTTGTTTTGTGGATTTTCTCTGAACTTTCATTTGTTCCCAGAGACATGGCACTAAAGATGTCAGGATAATAATAGCATATCTTTTGCACAATGCTTCCATATGCCAAGGACTGCTCTAAGTGCCTACATATACTATATACCATCTGTAAATAAGTCAGTTTATAATAAGCATGGATATTTACTAACTCATTTCTCATTTATTCTGCATGAGAATCCTGTGAGATTTCCTTGTTTTACAGATGAAGAAACTGAGGCACAGAGGTTAAGTTACTTGCCCAAGGTCATACAAATGGTCAAAATTGAGAGCCTGGTGGCTGAAAGAACTCTGACCTGAATCAGACCCTGCACACACACTTTGCACCGCACACGTGACCAGGGGTAGTGTGAGATGACACCGGGCTTCCTGTTGAGACACTGTCCCGTACACAGTCTCAGGACTAGTAGATTAGACCGCCTCTGTGTGTGACATGCGTGCATTGGTGGAGTGTGAGGGTGTTGGCGCAAGTGCCCCCGGGCAAGCCCAGAGCACCCTGGATCCCTCAGTGCTCTTGGCCAGAGCTTCAGGATTTTCCACTAAGCCAAGGAACATAGACGGGAAGGGCAAGGACAGCCCAGCCCTGCGATATCAGGCAGGTCAGATGTCGCACACAACCCAGGAAGAGAGTGGATGGTGGCGAATGTGAGCTCTGTTAGGTGAGGCTGGGCCTGACCTATCTGAGGAGCCCTGGGTGAATCATCTCGACCACAGCCACCCCAGCTGCGGAGATGGTGCAAATAGGCTTTTCCTCCAGCTCCCCCCCAACACTCATTTTCCTTTCCTTGCTCTCCCCCAAGACTCAGGCCATGGGACGGGTGTGGCATCAGGGCAGTGGCTGAGGGCGCAACTCTGGGGCTGGTGATTAAGCTGGTTTCTAGTGCTGGATCTGTGATCTTGGCCTTCACACAAGGCCTGAGGCCTCCACCCAGAAATGGGCAGCAACCCTGGCCCAGAGTGGGTGCCACAGACCCCATCTAGAGGACAGGACTGCTTAGGTCTAGGACTCCTGGGCTCATCCACCTGCTGTATTCACCCAACAACATGTGTAAGTCTCGGAGGCCTTGGAACCATTCATTTGTTCATTCCTCATGTATAGTGGAGCCATATTTTATGCAATTTTGGGTTGTATAGAAACAGGACACACATCAGAATTACCATGAAAGTCTCTTTAAACTGCTCGTAAAACACGGGATACATGGTTTGGGCATTCTATCTCATCTCTAAGACTCTCCCGCATGGCCAGTTGTCATTGGTCCTGATGGCCGAGTCTTCGGTTGAGCATTTTGTTAAGGGATCAAGTCATATAAACAGTACGTAGATTTCTGTGGTTGGTTGGTGTCTCCTCCAGTAGATAGAAGTGAATTTGTGAAATCGCACATTTAGTAATTCAGCATGCATGCTTTTATGGGCTAGCTGGGCCTCAGGAAAGATTGGAACCACCGTGCTGTGGGAATCTGGATGAGTTTGTATGTGTTAGCCCCGAATTTCTTCTCAGAGGTGCCATTGGAGGAGATAAAAGAGGAGTGGATTTGATGAGAAAGTATTAGGGAACGATTTTAAATGGCGATTGCCATTGTATCTTTACTTTTCTGAATGTTCTGAGTTTTTTACCAAAAGCCATATTATAGAAATAATCATTTTTTCTATTATTTCTATGGCTATTTTTAGGCTTATTCTTCTTTTCCTATGGTATTACTGATTATTTCTAGAATAACTAGTGGCTATTGCTATAATCACTATTATTTCTAGAACAATAGTTATTCTTTTTTTTTTTTTTTTTTTT
>RJWJ010022813.1:0-26473 GCA_004363605.1 Indri indri | reverse complement strand
GAGACAGGGTCTCACTATTTTGCTATGTTGCTTAGGTTGCCCTTGAATTCCTGGGCTCAGATGATCCTCCTGCCTCAGCCTCCAGAGTAGCACTCTTCTTTTGTAGCAAGATGTCAAAAGCATTCTAATAATAATAAACCACAAGTAATCAGAAGGGATGAAAAGAAAGATTTTTAACTACTTCACGTACACGAACCATATCTTAATTTGAATTTAGGAATTTACCAATGATCACAAATCTGATTTTTACAAAAGGACTTAAAAATCTGTTTCACTGCACCATGGGTGCCAATAAATTAGCTGCAGTGGTAACCACACCTGCTCAGCAGCCATGCGAAACAGAGATTTCCTTCATTTGTTGGTGTGTTTGTTCTTTCACATATTCGTTTATTTGACAACTCTTCATGCGCCAGGCACTGTACTAGGAACTGTGAATGATGCAAAAATGAATAAGATACTACTTCTGGCTTTAAAACACTTGGAGGAAAGAAGAGGAGATTAAATATGTACTTAAAGAAACATAGATTAAAAATGTGATAAATCATCTAAGAGAATTAAAGCTCTAGGGGGATGGAGATCTGGCTAAAGCAAAGGTGGAGGTGGCTGGGTGGTTGGAAGGATAGGGTACAGTTATGTGGAAACGGGAATTAACATAAATTCTTCTGCAAAGAGGCAGAAAAATGTAAGACCTCAATGTGGAAAAATGAATAGTTCTATTTGATGGGAGCAGAATGTGTATCAAAAAGAAAGCAGAGACTTTCTTTTTGAAAGTGTTCACCCAACTAGGGAACTTTGGGATACATTCATAGGTGAGGTGACCATATAATTTATCAATGAAGATCAGGACACATTTGAGAGTGAAAAGGGGGAAAAATAATTTAAATTATATATTTTTGAAATATTTATTGACCAACACATTTTTATTGTGTCAGTAATCTTTTAAAAAGTTCTATTCCAAAACTATTTTCAAAATAAAATTATTTAAAAATACTAACAATTATCTGCCTGTATTTAGATAGCTAGCTACCTGGGGACATTCAAGCAGGACTTTTGAAATTTCATGTTGATCATCTGAACATTACAAATAACATAACTGGAACACTCAACCTTGGTGCATAGTCACACGCTTGAATCATTTTCTTGGCTGGATCTGTCTTCAATCTATGGCACTAGTATTTTTCTGAAGAAGTATTACTTTAAATTTTTTAATAAAATTATCTGTTCTTGAAAGTCTGTTTGAAACTTTTGATACTTGTAATTGATTACATTTTGTAGATTATAGTTTTTTAAAAACATAGTAACTCTACAGGTCCTGAAGTGCTTGTTAAGCTCCGAGTAAACTATACTAAATGGAAGATGTTATCCGTTTTATTTTTTAAAATAAAACTTGTGAATATTTTGGTACAAATAATTTATAAAATGCCTTTTTAATCAACTTCATTGAGGTATAACTTACCTATAATAAAAGCACCCATTTTAAGTGGTACAGTTCGATGAGTTTTGACATAGGTACACACCCACGTCACCACCGACACAATTAAGCTATAGAATATTTATATCACAAAAAGTTCCTTCATATCTCTCTGTAGTCAGCTACCACCCTGTGTTCCTGGCCCCACAGAACCATTAATTTGCTTTCTCATGTTATGGATAAGTTTTGTCTGTTCTAGAACTTCATTTAAGTTATATATTATGTAGTAGATGGTCTTTTGACCATCTTTGTCTCCTTTCCCTCAACATAACGTTTTGAGATTCTCTCATGTAGTCACTCATTTCAGTAGCATGTTCTTTTTTTATTGCTGAATTGTATGGATATACCACAATTTATTTATCCATTCACTTGTTTTCCAGTTTGGAGCAATTATGAATAAAGCCACTGTGAATGCTATCAGTGTGCACATACAAATCTTTGTGTGGATATAATGTCTTAATTTCTTTTGGATAATCCTTATGAGCAGAATTGATGAATCATACAAAAAGTGAATGTTTAACTTTATAAGAAATTGCCACACTATCCTCCAAAGCAGCTATACATTTTATACTCCCCCAGCAGTGCACGAGAATTCCAATTACGCCACATTCGCTCATACTGGGTATTGTGAATCTCTCTATTTTAGCGATTTCAATAGGTGCATAGTACTATATCACTGTGGTTTTAATTTGCTTTTCCTCGATGACTAAAGATGTCGGATATTTTTTCATATGCTTGTTGGACATTCATATCTCTTCTTTGGTGAGGTTCCTATACAGATCATTTGCCCATTTTAAGTTGGGTTTTTATCTTATTATTGAGTCGTAAAGCCTCATTATGTATTTTAGATACAAGTCCTTTGTCAGTTACATGTTTTGTGAGTATCATCTTATAGTCAGTGGTTTACCTTTTCTTTATTTTGATATTTACTTTGGAAGAGCGGAATTTTGATTTTAAGGAAATACAATTTATCTTTTTTTCACTTACGGTTTATACATTTTGTGTCTTATCTAAGAAATATTAATATTTGCTTTCCCAAAGTTACAAAGAGTTTCTTCTCTATTTTATTCTAGAAGTTTGATTGTTTAGCTTTAACCTTTAGGTATATGATCCACTTCCATCAGGATTGTGATTAATTTTTGTGTATTGTTTGAGGTAGGGGACAAGGTTTACCTTTTCCAAATGGATATCCGGATGGAATAGTTCCATTTGCCAGGGGAAAAATCTTTCTTTCCCAATTGAATTATCTTGACACCTTTGATTAAAATCTCCTGACAGTATGTGTGTGAGTCTATTTCTGGGCTACATATTTTATTCCATTGATCTATGTATCCATCCTTACACCAAATCTATACTGTCCAATTAATGTAGCTTCATCACAGTTCTTTAAATCAGGTAATTTCTCGAACTTTTTCTTCTGTAAAAATTGGAAAAGCCAATTTGATTTGTTTTGACGACAACATGTTAGCCAACAGTAATATCACAGGCACTTTTGATGAATTACGTGAGCACCACAACCAATTTTAAGTACTTTTCTACTCCAATTTAAGTTTCTCAATTTAATATGACCATTGTTTCTACCTCAACACTGTGCTCCACCAAAATTCATATTTGTATTTTTACCAGAAACATAAATAATCTTATCTTCAACGAAAGACTTTTAAACTCAATTTATAATAACTTTCACAATAATGGCAGATGTTTCACCTTTAACCAAATGAACTTTCAAATATTTCACTCTGATATCATGAATTGAATTAAAAAGTAGAACCACTATTGAAGTGGATTTAATTGAGTTTCTATTTAAAATATTTGATTTAGTCCGTATAAATCAGGCATCATTAACTCAGTGGTCTCCAACCTTTTTGGCACTGGGGACTGGTTTCATTGAAGACAGTTTTTCCTTGGACTAGGCTGGGGGTGGGGGCTATGGTTTAGGGATGATTCAAGTGCATTACATTTATTGTGAACTTTATTTCTATTATTGTTACATTGTCACTTGTCACTCACTGATAGGGTTTTGATATGAGTCTGTAAGCAATTGATTTATTATGGTCTCTGTGCAGTCAAACCTCTCTGCTAATGATAATCTGTATTTGCAGCTGCTCCAAAGTTTCTCTGTGGACACTGGGACAGAATAGTTGTCATGCTTGCATAGCCTGAAAGTGAGAGGAAGTAATAACCCCTAGAAGGAACCTATAACCAACAGAGAACAGGAGCTAATTGTTAAATGCTACTTTTTTCTTCCTCTGAAGGACTCCTTGGAGATGTGTTAGTCTTGGTACTAACTGTACTGAGAGTGTTCAGTTGACTCTCTATACATTTTTTGGTAGAACTGCTCAGCCTGTATTTCCTGTACATGTACACCTAACCTGTAACTTCCTAGTTTTCCTCTGACCCAGCCTGTCAGGCTGGCAGGTGTACCAAAAGACCAGCAGGAACAGAATCATCAACTATGTATGTCTTCCGCCATCACTGCAGATGGAAGGAATTTGCAGTCTCTAAGCTACTCCTGTCCAAGGGCACTTTTTGTTTTTATCAGCAAATACTTTGCACACTGTCCTTAAAAAGAAGGTGTTAATTTCTTTGTATCTTGAAAGGGTCCAGTACAGAGAGGAGGGTTAATCTTCCAGATTTAACCATGTGTTAATGTGAGGATTGCGTTTATTGCACATATATCTCACCTACAATAGATACCACAACAAACCGGAATGTTCAAAGTGTGTATCTGTCAAAACCATCCCCAAAGGTATCAACCAATCTTTTAACTTAATACTAGATACAGATTTCTGTGTTTGTGCAAAAATGTTACATGTTTAATCTTTATAGCAACCCGATGGTTGCTATAAAGAGAATTAAGCAATACATGCAAAACACTTAAATAGCATCTGAGAGCAGACACATGTAATTTGCTGTTATTATAATAGCTTTTGATTTGGAAGATTTAGAAATAGTTGCAAGAAATTTCAGAAGTAGACAGTTTACTGGAAAATTTTCAAGCAACCACTCAGATATCTGTTTGGGATTTTCCTATTCATTATTCGTTTGTTCAGCAAGCATTTGTTGAGCGCTTACTCATTGTAACTATTCTGATTATTTGAGGCTGGCTGGCATGATCAATATAATTCAATCACGTCAACATGCGATCAAGACAATTCTATCGTTGTGTCTCATTCTTTAACCGGTTTTAACTGAATGAAGTAAACCACATAATAATAAAAATTTGAGAAGAAATTAGTTTTTAAATTAAATGAACTCATTCTGATGTTCAATTTCCAGACAATAATTGCTCTTCAGAAATGCCAGCAGGACACAAGAAGCTGTAAAGCCAGAGAAATGTGAACATTAACTGAACAGCCAGGTCAGTTATGATGTCATTAAGTAAAACACACACTCACATAACCAGAAGCCAAACAGACCATAAAACAGCTGATTTCTTTCCACATAGAAAGACCAAATACATCTACCTTAAGAGTGAGGACTAGTTTTACAAATTAAGTTGTATAGGGTAATTTCTATAAATTGAATGAGTATAACATGAAGCTCCAAGGACCTGATAAAAATATATTTAAAGCCTATGGCAATATAAAATAATTTTATCCAAAAAAAAGCATTAACAAATGAGTACTGAATTTAAAAAAAAATTTAATATTCCCAATCCTTTCTGAATGTAGTGGGTTAAATAGGATACATCACAACATCATAGCAAAAGAATAACAAATATAACCAATAATCATTTGACAAGTTTTGGTTAAAACTTGGGGTTAACCTCCCAGCAATTGAGAAATCAAATTATTTTAATAGCTGAAGCACAAGTCCTTTTACAAAATTTAAAAAGGATATAATCTAGTTGTTAGCCAATAGAAAACTTTAAAAATTGCTGATGCCAGATAATTATGTTATTTTAACATGGTTTTGGAAGGAGTTCAAAGCAATGAATGACACTGTCCTAGTAAAACTTCTTTTTTTCAATTTATAAGTGAGGTTTCTCAGTACTTAGATATAAAAGAAAAATTAGAATAGAATTGTTGCAGAAACCATGTTTCATTCTAGTCGTAAGTAATATTCATCCATGAATATATAAATCAATTTTTAAAATGCCCATCTTCCTCATTAATTTTACTTTTTTGGATTATTCATTACGTATCAGAATGTATAATATATTTTATAACCTTTTGATTTTGTGTACTTCACTATTCCATGTAATTACAATCAAAACTTAATCCAGATGAAGAATTTTAACTCATAAAGGTTTATGATTATAGGATTTTTTTTAATTTCAAAAATTTCTATTTCAATTTATTTACATATTGCTGTGGTAGAGAAATATGAAAGAATTATTAATAGAAGAATTTCAGGGTTAAAATAATTTACATATGATGAAATTCTGTAGAAGAATTAGAACGAAATATAAATTCAAGGGGAAAGAGAAGAGATATTAAATTTCTGACTAATATAGAAGAGTGGGTTCACGTATTCCTTAAAATGGTAATGGAGGCAAGGTGTACAAAGTTTCAGTTTGAAGGATGATAAAGTTTTGGAGACCTAATGTACATCATGGTGACTAGTTAATAATACTGTATTGCATACTTGAAATTTGCCAAGAGGATAGCTCTTAAATGTTCTCACCACGTAGGCACAGAAGGGTGAAGTGATGGGTATGTTTAGTACATTGATTGTGGTAGCTATTTCACAATGTATATGTATTCATATAGCAAAACATCACATTGTATACCTTGGATACATACAAAGTTTATTTGCCAGTCATAATTTGGGGGGAAGGGTGATGGAGCATCAAATCATTGAAGTGTCTAAATTCTATTGGATACATTTAAAAGAGTGATATAACAGTTTTATTTTAAAATGTTAATGTTTACAATAAACCAGAAATTACATCCTTTACAACTATCTAAGTTTATGATAACACTTTCCTATGATCAACATAAATTGTGCAAAGGCATACAGAGTTTTTCAAAATAAATTTGGTAGGTTTGAGAGCAAAAGCAGTGCAAGATCCCTGCTGTGGGACGTCATATCCACACTGAGCCCAAAAGGATGAGGAAGGGGTATCCAGGGAAAAGGGGCTGGGGCTGGGTGACAGCCTCTGCGGGACACGAGCAAATGCCGGGAGATTGAAGAGAGAGACTGACACATTGAAGGGAAAAGTATTTCAGTAGAGCTGCAGGGAGGCGCCAGCAGGTAGCTGACGTGGGAGCAGATGGATCATCTGGGTGAAATGTTAGAATAAGCAGAGCAGCAGTCTAAGGATAGAGCCTGGAGCCGCAGGTGGAGAGGAACTCCTGAGCACACTGAGGTGGCGATCAAGTGTGGGAAGAGCATGGGGAGGGGATATCTGGAAAGCCCAGGGGAGAAGGAGTTTCAAGAAATGAAACTGACAACACTGTCCATTGGATTCAAAGGGAAAAAGGATTGCTGATGAATCTGGGTCTCAAGCCAGAAAGTAGTTTAAGCAAGAAAAGTGGTAGCTTGTAAAGTCAGTGGTGAACACCCAAGCAGGAATCAGGGCAGCTGTAGGAACTTGCACAGCTGCAACTGTTCCCAATCTTCTGATTTCTATTCAAGTTTCAAACTTCTAGGAGGTGGTGGGCCCGGCTCAGGTTAGGTGTCTACTCTTAAATAATCAGCCATTGCCATGGGAATGATAACATAGCCCCAAATGGCCAGTGTGAGGCTATTCCCACGTACTGGAGCTGAATTAGGGAAGAGGAAGAACCAGGGGTCACCCAGCTGGGGCCTACAAAGGGTCTTAGCGAGAGAAGAGGCGGAAGCGGAAGGCAGACTGCCATGCTCAAGCAGTGAATGGGCAGTGAGAAAGTGGCTTTCAAGAACTTGGCCATGAGGGGACAGAGGGAGAGAAGGTGGTGACAAATTGAATGGGTTGAGGGAAGGCGTCAGCTTTGAACATCAGTGGGACATTCTACACATGTCCAGTGTGACACCTCTCCCCATGCACTTAAGAATCTGGTCTTAAAATTCAACAGTAATGGTTTCTCAGTGTGCCCGAACTATAAAACAGAAGCCTTAATGTGATGTGGGGGAAAGAATATGGACTTTAGATATAGAAGACATGGATTTGGGCCCTGGGCTCTGCTCCTTAATAGACGTATGAGTTTGGGCAAGTCACTTAGTTTCTCCAAGCCTCAAGTTTCTAATATACAAAATGGTGATAATAAGAATACGGAATGATCAAATTATAAAGTGCATGTAACTATTCTATAAACTGTCAAGAGCCTAACAAATAGTATCACATAACATCCACCACAAACACGCAAATTAGAACTGGCACATATACACCAAAGCAGCATCATTCACACTCTTCAGAAAATTCTATGCATCTGTTAGTCTAATAATATTTTTGTTTTGGAGACCATAGGATTTTGGGGCTGGAAAATTCTGTAGCAATCATCTAATCAAATGCTCTAATTTTATTAAAAAGAAGCCGATGCTCAGAGAGGTTTAGTGACTCATCGAAGGTCACACAGCTAGTAAGTGACAGGATCAGAACTGACTCAAACTTTCCTGACTCCTAGTCTTATACTCATTCCACTTAGTATGCTACTTCTAGTATTTGATTTGCCTGTGGAATTACAACATGCTATTTCTGCAATGTCATATGTGATTTTTTTCAGCCTTTCCACTATGGTGAAATCTCCTTCTTTGGAAGTAAGGAGAAATCCATACTGCAAAGTCTCAAATAGGAAGAGAAATTTCTGTTAGATCACAGAGTCCTTGTCTTCCAGTTGTGGAGGTAAAGAAATCACACTGGTGTAGCTAAAGGGAAAGGCTACTCAGGGCCAACAGCAGCCTCAAATATGCAGCCTTCTTGGGAGCTCAGGCCTGAATCATGGCAGGGTCAACATGAGAGCTTAACCTTTTAAGACAGATAAATTGAGTTCTTGGAATGCCCGTTTAGTGGGCTCATAGGGGTCTTTCGGATGAGCCCCTTGCTAAGTGAAGCTCGGTCTGCTTTGCATCAATTTTACGCAGTCTCAAGATAATCTCAGACTGGATCTTCATGAAGCTAAAGCCAGCAATAGGAAATTCAGTCTATCAGCTCTTTATTTGTCATAGGAGAAATTGCTATGTTATTCATTGCAACATTACTTATCATAGCGACGTTTGGAAACTGCCTATGCATCTAAAAATTAAGAAATGTTTAAGTAAATTATGATCCATTTATAGGAAGGAATATTGTGCAGTCAATGAAAATGATGCTTTTTTAGATCCAAGCATCTTATATAGCTAGTTTTTAAAATGACTGGGCTTATATTTTTGACAAATGCTGGCACAGTATTGAGAAAGCTTCAGTGAGATCTTGTATGAGTCCCTTTATAATGTTCCCATTTACCAGACATCGTATTATCTGGCCTATCCTGTAATGTCTTAACTATGACTCCTATAGAAAACTTCTGGGTTCCAATGGGATTCATGGAATGCGGGGTGGTGGTGTTAACTCTAGAAGTGGGTTTTAATCCTTTGCAGTATACTGAAAGATGTGAAACTGTTGAAAAGTTGAAAGTGCTACGTAAACTTAATGCTATACTTCTGTTAAATACCTTTTCTAATCGAATTAATCAAATATTTTTCTATGAAGTAAATACTTTCTCTAGTCTAATGCTCATTCAGTGTCTGATTCTGACATTGTAACAATGGTACAAATAAACTCAGAGAGGCTATAATCAAAAAGACTGTAATAACAAATTTTATTGAAGATGTGGAGAAATGGAAACATTCATACATTGCTTGTGGGAATGTAAAATGGTGCGACTGTTTTAGAGAACAGTTTGGCAATTCCTTAAAATGTTAAACATAGTTACCATATGGCCCAGAAATTCTACTCCTCCGTTATATACCTAAGAGAAATTAAAACGTAAGTCCATACAAAACCTTGTATACAAATATTGATAGCAGCATTATTCATGATAGCCAAAAAGTGGAAAAAACTCAAATATCCAACAACTGATGAATGGACAAATTATGGTATATCCCTATAATGGAATATTATTTGGCTGTAAAAAGGAACGAAGTGCCAATACACTCTACAATGGATGAACCCTGAAGACATTATGCTAAATAAAAGAAGCCAGTCAAAAAAGACTACATATTGCATGATTCAATTTATATAAAATGTCCAGAATAGGCAATTTATAGAGACAGAAAGTAGATTAGTGGTTGCCTAGGGCTGGGGGCAGTTGGGGGAAAATGGGAGTGACTACTAGTGGTTGTAGAGTGTCTTTTTGGGGTGATGAAATGTTCTTAAGTTGATCATGGTGATGGTTACACAACTCTGTAAATACACTAAAAACTATTGACTTGTATACTTTAAATGGATAAATTGTGTAGTATGTGAATGATATCTCAATAAAGTTGTTAAGAAATAAACTCAGAGACTAAAGTGCTCTTTGGTTAAGTGCAAGGTCATACACGTCAGAAAATGGAGCATTTGTTTCTACCCTGAACTTGAAAAGTTTAAGGTAGCTAAAAGTCAAGATTTCAAATGAATGCGTAAAGGTATATTTGGAGCCACCGACGAATGGGGAAAACACTTGATCTAAAACTTAGACCAGAAGTGCAATACACCTAGACTAATTTTTAAGACACCATCAAATACTAGATGACAAAGTTGATGCAATTAAATAAGCTAAATATAAACTGAAGCATTCTGTTTTATACCTCTCCAATAAAAATAAACTATCACAGAAGTCAGTGGAAAATCATAATTTGCATGCCATTATGTCTATCAACGGATCCTAATCTGCCTATCAGAAGTGGATACAATTTTGATATATCTTTTGCTTTAGCCAGAGGGAGGAAGACATACCCACCTAATAATCACATCCTTATAGAAATTGAAAACGTATGTTCAAGCCATGGTGGTCCTGCAGAAACATAAACTCATAAAGGGTTTCTTGATTCATTGTCACCATTCATTTTGTTCACTGGAATAAGAAGAGTTTTACCAGCCTGGAGGTTGACTGACAGCTTTTTCATAAAAGGATATTTTACAAAATATTGAGATGTAGCCTATTTCTACCTGATAAATGCCTGGACCTGTAAACTTTGAACCTTCATTGGCCTTTGTTGCTTGTGACCCTGTTTAAATGATTAATGTTCTTTTAACAATTGCAGGCTCTGGCAGGCAGCATGTACTCGCTGTGTGCAGATCCTGTATTTGAGGCAAAATGAAGTTGTTCAAACATAAAACTGCTAATAATATGCACCCTGGATGGGTCATTTTAAAATTTCACATGCCCTACTAAAGGGCAGGAGTTTGTAGGTTATGTGTTTTTGAGACACACACTTTTTATTTTAAAAAGTTGTAAAGAGTCCCTGAATTTTTGAATTTCTAAAAAAAATAAGAACACTCTGTTGACACAATTTATTCATCGTCTCCAAACTCAAAATTAATGGGTAATTAGGATTATTTTATCACACATTTTTAATTATTCTTGTTTTTTCAATGTTTTGCAGCATTTTTTTTTTTACCACTTTGCTATTATCATCAAAGTTGGTGAATTATACCATCGTTGAACTATGTGAAGTCCCAAACACCCCCAACTCTACCCACTGTTAAAATTCGAAACTTAAATATCAAAGGTCTGCATGTATCATCAGTTAACAGAATTACTTTTAGGGACTGAATGAAAAATAGACTGGATCTTTCATAATTAACATCACTCTAGAAACGGTGAAAACATAAAGCATTTTTCTCATTGGCTTTATACCAGCCTTGAAAACAAAAGAAAAAAAGAAAAAAGGAAAAAAAAAAAAAGAAAGAAAGTTTTATGGGCTTACAAAATGTTTTAGAATGTCCCCTGAAAAGGTTCATAGGAAATTTAAAAAAATTAGAAGTCTTTAGCAACTTGTTTGGTATATCATTCTTCTCAGTGGGTAAAAGGATATTTGCAATTCTGAAAATGGATGTGCTTGATAAAATACATTTTCTTGTGACTATGGTAAGAAAGGTCCTCCTCGTTTAGGGACAAGGGAACCAGGGATGAAGAGAAGCCAGGGGGCTGTCCCATCACAATTAGGGAGAGCAGCTATGTTTCAAAACGCTCGTCTCCCATGTAATCAGTGGATTATTACATCAGCACTGCAAACAAGGCATTTCCTACCTCACCGGTGATCCACATCACTATTTGTAGGGTTTCCGTTTAGCAATTTACATAAAATATTACTAGAGGTAAGTTTTTCTGTCTTAATGGCTCTAAGGTTAAAGTTGAAAATACCAGCTTGATGTTGTGCAGAGATGTGGCTGTGTAGAATGTCATTTCCACTTTTTCCAGTAAATCACTTCATTATCCGTAATAATAATCTTCACTGGCTTTACAAATAATTGCTTTGCTAAACTTAAAGGAAGTCTGATTTTAATTTGCTATCTACATCTACATTCTCATATTCTTTTTATAGATTTTTTTAACAAGTTATCAGTAGAATCTTCCTTCACTCAAACATAAGTGAAAGTTTTATCTATCTTGAGATATCACTAAAATAATTTATTGCTGGGGAAACAAAACCTTTTGTCTCAAAATGTATTTCTTCCCGACAGCTGTGGTATTTCAGGGAAAGCACCAAAGCTATGATGGGCTGGACGGCAATCGACTGTTCTTAATAGGAAATTTTACAGACTTTTAATAAGATATCCTCAAATAATTTATGGAGAGAGGTTTTGAAGTGAAGAGGCATTGTTTGGCAATATGTTCTTCCTCTAATCTCAGGAAATTTAAATAAAAGAGTACTCATTTCCTCTGAACTCAGCGATTCTCCTTTAAAAAAATATTTAAAAAAAACACCTGCCACAACATTCCCAAAACACAGTTTACTTGCTTCAAACAAAATTGTGCTAAAACACACAAACAAACAAATACTGCAGCGCTGGAGTTCTCTTGTAGACTTCCCGGCCTCTGACAGCTTAGGAGTTTCCACTAAGGCATCCACAAGGACGGGGTTGTTTGAAAAATCAGCAGAGGAGCATCCTCTGTTTATGAAATGTACAAAATAGTCTCCAAGCACCCTGCTCCTTGGACGGGTGGTTCCCAGTCCGTCCCACAGATCCCCATCCCCTACCCAGCCATTTACTTGATGTTATCTCAATGCTATTCTCAATTCTTTCCATTAAAGCTTCTACATTGATCTTCTTTGATTTCCTACCATTTTGTTGGGAGTTTGTTTGTTTGTTTTGGTTTTAGTTTATCATATAGCTTTCCTGCTTAAAAACGGAACTTAAAACTCTGTGTACTTGTGTTTATCGTGATAATTTCATCACCTTAGGTTACACTAACGTTCATTCCATTCGGTCTCTGCATGGGGTAGTGTAGTGGATGGACTAGATCTGTGCCTTTCATGCTTTAATGTACAATATACAGAATATACTCACAAATCATTTGAGCCTCTTATGAAAAAGTCTTAGTAGGTCTGACTTGGGGCCAGTAATTCTGCATCTCTCGCAAGCTCTTGGGCAATGCCAGTGCTGCTGGACCTTGGACCGCACCATAAGTAGCAAGGACTAGATGATACCAAAGGTCTTCCAACTTTAGATGCCACATCCTAGGATTTCAATGGGGTTTCTGTGGGGTCAATGGAAAATCTATAAGATGGTCCTAAATTCTGATGAAAAGTTCAAAAAACTCAGCCGCCACATATATTGCCCTTCTTTAGGAAATGCAATCAGGAGAAGAAAAAAGAATCCTAACATTAACTGATGAGCAGCAAGTGTGATGTTGAACAAATCTTTGTCTTGGGCCAAGAGAAAATTATTTTGTTCATTTTCATGCTCTTTCTCTCTCTCTCTCTCTTTTCTTCCAATAACCTTGACCCCTCTCCCCCACACACATTCAGTTGGGAAGCTTCTGTGCTTACATAAATTCTGCTTTTATTCATCAACCATCATTCAGAAACTCACAGCTGTACTGTTAAGAGAAAAGAAAAAAAAAAGTTGCTGACCTATGCCTGTGGTGAGACGTACAAAAATTTACTAAAAGCATAGGCTGTGTTCGCAGTGAAAGATGGGAGGAAACGTGGACTCATCCTATACGTTCCCAAGATAGCCTAAGGCTTTAGCCATTAATCCAGGAGACTTCTTTCTCCAATAGCAACTCATCCCTACATTATTCTTACTATGTCTATAGTTAGGGATGGATGATTGTTAAACCTTCAGCCAAGATAGTAATCAAAAATTTCCCCCAAGTTTAAAAAATACTTGACTAGCTTAGAATCTATTGTGGTGGGCTGGGTTTCATGGATTTTTCTTCTTTTCTCTTCAGGGTAAGAGATACGCTAATTTAGAAAGAGATATACTAGTATTTCAGTTTTCTGATATCTCTTTGTTTCCATTTTCTGTATTTTTCAAGATCAAGCATAATGACTGCAGTTTCCCATTTCACTTTGTAGATGAATATCCAGTTTAACAAAAGAAAAGACTTCAAGAACATTCATGGTACATTGGGTAAATGCAAGTAGAAAGAATTTTTAAATCTTTCAAGATATAACGTTTTATAAAAGTGGCAGATCCATTTGCATAAGCCTTAGGTCAGATTAGTTGAACTATTCGGAAACAACTAATGTCTAACATAAATTCAAAGGCCTATAGCAACTACCACAAAGCAAACAAACAAAAAGATGGAGAATGGAGCAGGGGATGAGGGAAGGAAGAGCAGGCTGGAGTTGAAATAGTTGTCTCTTTCTGGGAAGGTTTCCCTTTGGAAGAACCTTTAGAGCTATGAGGGAGAAAGGGAATAACCGCTTAGCCAGTATAATCAACTCAAAGGGTCGACAGCGTAGCAGATGGTACGGACTAATGACCCCCAGTTCCAATTATTTATTGCTGTGTAACAAGTGACCCTGAAACTCAGCGGCTTAAAACAATAGCTCTTTTTATTATATCTCACAATTTTGTGGGTCAGGATTTTGGCCAGGGTATGGCTATTCCATGTGGTGTCAACAGAAGTCACTTGGGGATGTTCAGCAGGTAGGCGAGCTCATCTGTAGAATCCAAGGTGGCGTCACTCACATGTCTGGTGGTTTGACAGGGGTGGCCGGAAAGCCAGGCTCAGCTAGGATTGTCGACCAGAATGCCTTCAGCAAGCTTCCCCAGCATGGCAGCTTGAGGGGTCGGACTTCTCACAAGAGCCAGTGTCCCAGAGAACAAGGAGGACTCTGCATGGCCTTTAAAGACCCAGCTTTGGAGGTCACATAGCATCACTTCCCTGTACTGTTTTTGTCAAAGCAGTCGTAAGCCTGCCCATTTTCGAGCGGCAGTGATACAGACCCCATCTTTCGAAGGGAAAGGGTCAAAGAATTTGTGGCCGTCTTTAAAAACTATCACACCCCGAAACCCATGAAATACTCCTGGAAATGGTGGAGCTCAGTAGTTAACCACCGAGTACCATAGTGAATGTAAACGTAAACAAATGTACCTTTTTTCTCAGTGTTATGTATAAAAGGATGTATTTGAAATAAAAGCTGCATATCTTTATTCACGTTATATTCAGATATACAAAATCGTCCTTTAAAACTTTATTATTCAATTTGGTAAAAATTCAGTTACTTTTTTTTAGAATACTCACTACTGATGTTTTATTCTATTGCTACCTCCTTTGAAGAGTATGCAAATATTGGTATCCACTGTTAGCTACATGACAACAAGTCGTAGCCCTTGCTAATAACAATATATTGTTAGCTTATTGTAAAGTGTTTTCCATGTTAGGATTTTATTTGGTTTCTCTGAAAAATACATAATGAGAGGATACAAAGTGTTTTGATATCTATGAATTTCATATTACCTGGGGGCACAAATTAGCATTGTCCGTAACAGTGGTCATAGTTTGTTTAGGGGCTTTGTGCCAAATGTTGGCTTAGATCCTTTACTTACTGTTTCCAAATGCCTGCCCATAACTCTGCAAGGAGGTTATTAAATTTTTACTATTATTAACTAGTAATATAAATTAAACTCTGGGGAAGATTTTTTTTTTGAAAGAGAATGATACAAAATTAGTTTCACACACTTTCAGTGGTTCACCGTCCGTATTATTCTTTGCTCTGGAAGCAGCTGAGATTTGTATCTGTTAATAAAAATTAAATTGGCAAAATTTGAAAAATCAAGGGCCTGGAACAGTCAGTCTGGTTCATCCTAGAAAGTGACACCTTCACACCATCTTCAGGGGAGATCTTAAGCCCCTGATTCTCATAAATGATGTGTTCCTGGATAACCTGGATAACCTCTCTCTAGCTTTTTATACATAAGTCAATTAAGTATAAATGTACTTGGGGAGTGACTGCTAATGGGTATGGGGTTTCTTTTTGGGGTGATTAAAATGTTCTGGAGTTAGGTAGTGGTAATGGTTATACAACTTTCTGAAAACAACACTGAATTGTACGTTTTAAAAAGGTGAATTTAGTATCCCAAGAATGGAAAAATAAGCACCACATGTACTCACCAGCAAATTGGTTTCATTGATCAACACCTAAGTGCACATACAACATTTATTAGGTGTCAGGCAGGTGGCGGGGTATGGGTATATACAAGCATAATGAGTGCAATGCGCACCATTTGGGGGATGGACACGCTTGAAGCTCTGACTTGGGGGGAGGGGGCGTAAGGGAAACATACGTAACCTAAACATCTGTACCCCCATAATATGCTGAAATAAAAAAAAAAGAAATAAAGCAAGTAGAATCATATAGAACAGTTTAATTATCAAAAAAGGTGAATTTTATGGCATGTGGATTATATCTTAATAAAAATATAAATATGCTGTTAATAACACATGATCCTTATAAAAATTCTGGGAAGTAAATGTTATTAACAACTGAGAAACTTTAAAAACACTTTAGCAAGTGAAGTTATTATATATGATACGTGTGAAGCACAATCTAATTTATATTTTCTACCACGTGTGTTGACAGTTCCAGCAACAGTGAAGTATTAAATTCTGCAGTCAGGCAAATGAATAGTGAGTTAATCTTTGCCACTCGTTCCAACTTACTATCACCACGCCAACCACCCTCCCTAAACTGCTCATTAAAATGTCATGGAAAGAATGTGACCCAACCTCTATGGCCTTGCCTTAATAAGACTATCAACACCACCAAATCAATACGTAAACCCACATACTCCATTTTATCAACTATTCAAAGAGGCATTTGCTTTGACACTCATTTGAAAACACAGCGCCAAAAAACCACCACTAAACTGAAAATCGCTGCTCATGTTTTCTAGGATTTGTTTGTTTAACACGGATAGCTTCTTTTTTTGTCCTTTCTCCACTTAAGTGGTTTTCTCATTAAGGCTCACATTATGTTAAAAATACAGCTGTTTTTTCGTTGGACTCTTTGCTGCAAAAAGGCCACAAGAATGCCTGCTGAGAACTAGTACTTAGAGAAGATGACTTGCTACTAGTATACTGAGATAATACACAAAAAAATCTTTTAAATTTCAAGTATAAATTGGTAAAGAAAAGTTCATGAATTAAGTCACTGAAAAGTAGGGTCGTAGCTATAATTCAACAGCCCCTCCCACACTCTTCCACAACAAAATATTGTCCCGGATTTTCACCACTGGAAATCAATACATGCTGGATTTGCCTCTGAAATAGCAGGGACCATGGCGCTGACAAGAGCACTGAGAGAGCAGATCAAAGTCATGCATGCAGGGCAGCAGCAAGAATGTCCCTCCGAGTGGGGGTACAAGACACTGAAGCAGTGAAGTCACTGGGGGCGCGCTCTTGTCTGCCGTGCTCCCTCTCTGGCGTTCTCAGGGCCCTGTTGGCCCTGAATGACCTTGTGATGCCTGGAGCCCTTTGATGTGTCCCTCCACTCAAGCCGTCACCTCTGACCATGCCCAATGCTCCCAAATTAGTCCTCCCATATCTCTCCATCAAAGCTCCAATTTCCTCATTGGCCCCTCCCCAGAGACATTAGAAAAGTGATATGAAATATGGACAGGATGATGCTGTGAAAACCGTACAGCTCTATACAAATGGCCTCTGTTGTTATAACTGATATGTTAACCCTCTGTGTGGTTTATGCACATATAAACGAGGCTGCAGGCCAGGGGTGGTGGCTGACGCCTGTAATCCTACCTGTAATCCTATAACATTGGGAGGCCAGGAGTTCCAGGGCAGCCTGAGCAAGACCTCATCTCTACAAACAAAAAAAAAAAAGAAAAATTAGCTGGGCGTGGTGGCTCATGTCTGTAGTCCCAGCTACTCGGAAGCCTGAGGTAGGAGGATCCCTTGAGCCCAGGAATTGGAGGTTGCAGGGAGCAATGAAGGTGCCACTGCATTCAGCCTGCATAGGGTGACATAGCAAGACCCTGCCTCAAACAAACAAACGAGCAAGCAAACAAAAAGAGACTGCTTATGGTGATAACTTTACCCAAGGGATGAATCTGTAATGGTGGAAAGGTAAACAGGAGGAACATTTTGGGAAATAGAGGTTTCCCAGCCAGCCAGCCATAAATCACATCATGCAGGTGCCGTCTACTCTGTGATATTGTTAAATACACAAGGCTTCTGAATTTCATTAGTTCGGAGTTAGAGGCTGAACATTGCATCTTTAGTGCTAAATTGCTTATTATTGGATGGAAACTATTCACATGGCTTACAAAATGTTGACCACTTCACTTTATTAAGTTTCTGACTGTATTTATCACAAGCTTATTATTACATTGGGGCCTTTGTTGTCCAGGGATGTTCCTTCTACCCTGGCCCTTTAAACTGCCTAACCCACCAGGGACCATGCCCTAAGTCTTTATGAAAAGAAGGCACAAGCAGCAGAAGCCTCCTAGATCCCAGATTGTCTGGTCACTTGTGTCATCACCCTATGGGCTCAGATTCTCCGCTCCACGTCCTGACTTCAGTATATGCTACTTCCTCTTCTGTTTGAAGATCCACCCATACCTCCTTCTGGTGTTTTGAACTTTGGATTTGTACACGATTCTAAATTCTGCTCCTTCTCCCAGTTTTGATATCCCACTTAGTTCCAGATGAGAAACTCCTCCCACATAGAATCCTACAGAAACCAGCCCAGTCTTCCAGCAAAGGGGCAGTAGAATTCACACAGGAAGAATCTTACTTTCAACACTAGCAATTACTATTTAAGATAATAATTCATTATATAACAGCTTATTTAAATTCATTTTGCTGGAACAACCTGAGAAAATGATTCTTTTATTTTGTAAGACTAGAAATTCGATTTAACTAAATGTATAGAATGCCAGAAACCTCACATATTCTTGCATGTCTTAAATAGAATGTATATTCCATGATGTGGTACTCAATGTCTCATATTTAATTCCAGGAGGCATTCTGTCATGTACCATGGAAGACTACTGTGCAAACAGCGGTGGAAATAAAGAATGCTGAAGATTTTTTTAATAAAAATAAGACAACCTTCTGATGCTTTATAAATCAAGGTAATTTCAGCCAATTTAGACTTGGCCCAAGAGTCTTTACACAACATTTTTAAAGGAAGAGGACATTGTCGTTGGCACTGTACTTTATGTGTGCTTGGTTGGTGGCAATTCCTTTAAGGGGGTATACATGAGGACTGAATCTGTGGTTTTATCAATGTAAACAAGTGGGTTTGATGTTAGCTATCACCAAATAGACATGCTCAGAAGAAATCTTTGTTCTATTCTGATCCGCGGAACTTCCAATTTCCAAGTGGTAGATTAGCATTCAGCATCCATCCAACCTCTTTCTAGGAGTGTTTTTATACAGTAGAGGTTGGGAAGCTGAAATGACACTTCTTCAAGTCACTTGAAGCTAAGTGCATTATTTCCTAAGCTGGCTGTAACAAATTACCACAAATTAGGTGTCCTAAAATAACAGAAATGTATTCTCTTACAGTTCCGGAGGCCAGAAGTCCAAAGTCAAGGTGTTGGCAGGGCTGCACTGCCCCTGGGGGCTCTTTCTTCCCTTTCCTCTTCCTGCTTCTGGTGGCTCCAGGCATTCTTCCTTTGGTGACTGCACCACTCCGACTTCTGCCTCTGTCGTCACATGGGCTTCTCTCTCTGTCTTCTCTCCTCTTCTGCCTCTCATAAAGACACTTATCACTGAATTTAGAGCCCACCCAGATAATCCAGGGTGATCTCATCTTGAGATCCTTAAATAAATACATCTGCAAAGACCTTTTTTCTCCAAATAATGTCACCTCCTCAGGTTCCTGGTGGACCTCCTTTTGGGAAGCCACCATTCAACCCACTGCACTAGGGTTTCTGGATATGAACTGGGTTCTGTCCGTTAGATGCGCTTTGTGGGAGTTGGATGGCGGGGTGGGGGGGGGTGGGGGGGGCATCTTCCCACTAGTTTGGCTGAAGCTGTTGGCAATCACAGTTATGAAGACCTTGGGATTTACTGAAGGAAGTAAGCGGAAGATAGCCTTTATATTTGTGAAGTTCAAAGGCAGTCGCAGGACTGTGTGGTGGCTTCCTGATCTCCAGAATCCGATTAGAGCAGAGATAGCAGCTCTCTTATTGAGTCAGTTCTTTGATGTTGCTCTGGGAGTCATTCTGAAGTCCAACCTAGAATCTACAATTGGAGTATTTAATTCTCTGTGTTAAGACACTTTGTGATTAAAATTATGTTAGTTCTGGCCGGGCGTGGTGGCTCACGCCTGTAGTCCTAGCACTCTGGGAGGCCGAGGCGGGTGAATCGCTCAAGGTCAGGAGTTCGAGATCAGCCTGAACAAGAGCGAGACCCCATCCCTACTAAAAATAAAAAGAAATTATCTGGACAACTAAAAAAAAAAATATATATGTATATATATATATATATATATATAAATTAGCCGAGCATGGTGGCACATGCCTGTAGTCCCAGCTACTCGGGAGGCTGAGGCAGGAGGATCGCTTGAGCCCAGGAGTTTGAGGTTGCTGTGAGCTGTGCTGACGCCACGGCACTAGCCAAGGCAATAGAGCCAGACTCTGTCTCAAAAAAAAAAAAAAAATTATGTTAGTTCTGTTTCTTGCAAGTAAACCTTGCCAATACATTCCCTTTCTGCAGCTGAAAATAAATTTTTAATATTTAAAATAGTATCCTTTTAGGTTGAGCTCCATACTATCTCTTATGTTTGGCTCATAGGGACTAGACCCAAAAATGATTTGTGCAGTGAAGCACGAGAGAATTTTTAGGGTGATGAAACTATTCTGTATGATATATATTATAGTACAGGTGGATAAATGATGCTATACACTTGTCAAAACCCATAGGATTTCACAAAACAAAGAATGAACCTTAATGTATGCAAATTTTTTAAACTCATTTAGGAAGCTGAGCAATCCTCCTGAAGGATGTAACAAAATAATCTAACTCTGCTCCAACTGTATGAAACAACCTCGCTGAAGGGGTGGGAGGGAAAAACACTGACCTAATTAACCTTAGGAAATGAGTGGAGTCTGTAAGATTAAAGCCAAAAGGAACATTTTTTTTTTAAAAAGTACCCTTTAAAATTCCCTTGTAAGTGATTATTCTCCTTCTTCATTCTTACCTGGGACATTCTATGTAGAAGATACAAGAGTCCTGCCCTTTTCTCATGAATAACCTACAAATCCCCCAAAATGTAAAGTTCGTTCCTAAGCTAATGCAACGGTTGTAAAGTGGTGGCCCAAGGGCCAGATTCAGCCTACAGATAATATTTTATCTAGTCTGCACAATGTGTTAATAATACTGGAATTAGCTGTTTATATTTCAAAAATCAGAGGATTATGTATAATGATATGATTTCCAGGTTTTTTGAAAAATCGGAAGCTCTAGCAAGACTAAGCCCATATTTGCATCTGACCATGTGCATTACAACTTTGGGCTGAAGCTAGAAGGTGTTGGCCTTTTTAGACAAGGCTCGTTATCTAGTTTGCCACAGTCTCCACCAGGCCCACATCACCCATGTAAGTTACCTGTGTGCCCCGTAGACATCTGAGTTTGCAGGCCCCCCATACTGGGAAGAGCCAGGTCAATCCCATGCAAGATTGTGATTTCAGCCCATCTCACTTCCTCTTTCAACACCCCTCCCCCATCTTTCAGCTTCACCCTACTCCTATTTCTCAACACTTCCGAATTTGCTTCTTGTTTTCCCAGTGGAAAGAAATCTGACAATGTGTGCCTCAACATAGTATCGTTTGCGTTGGCAGAGAAGAGTCTAGAAAAAACTAACTGAAAGCTGTGACTCTTTAATGATAACGTTCTAAGCACAGTGAGGCATATTCTTGGCCACAAGACTTTACATCGCTGTCATTCTACCTATTCGTGACATAGGTCTTGGGCACATTCTTTGTATTAAAGCTCGAGAGCCATATCTTTAATTAGAATAGAGATTCTTTTTTTCTTAACATGAACATAATAACAGTGAAACATACTAGCAAGCGAGCCTTTAGTGTTGAAAACTACTCATTAAATTTATTGGTTCTTTGATGTCTAATTCATGGCAAACTCTCAAAGTTATTTTGCCAAAGGAAGTCAAAGTCCTCAAGCTGTGTTTCTTAATGGGGATTGATACACTTTTATGAAAGGAACTTTGTGGAATTTTTAAAGACCATCCATTTCTCTTCTTCCTAAGTACAGTAACCTTGCCATGGCCCTTTGAGGCTACTCAACACCAGTGTGAACTTGCTGCTCTCTCGTGAATTGCACAACCCATCCAACAAATTATTCTGACTTTTTCACCTAAATGTCAAAATCTTTCCGTTATCTAAGAGAAGAAAACATCATTGTCAAAAGCTTTTCTCATACTGATTCTATGGAAACCACTGACCATATATAGGAAAAATAACAGGCAGCCCAGGTTTAGATTGGGGCATTCATCTTTCCTTTGTGCTAAAAAGTTAGGCCATGACTTGGGAACTCACTACACGCTTCATTGGCAGAAATGCTGTCTTTCTGCTTGAAAGCGTGGGTACTTCAGAAGTGCCTCCCTTGCTAGGATGAGTAAAAACAATATCATTTTCCCTGATAGCTGCTGAATTGAAGTGAAGGATTATTTATTTAAACTTTTGAAGCATGAAGCAAAATGCAGCCAGTGCGTACTGTGTCTGTCTTCGAAACCATAAGTCAGAGATAAGAGTTTACGAAGCGTTAGATCAGCAGGGTGAGTCCCACTTTCTCATGTAAGCTACACAGAGCACAAGGTTGCAGTTACCAGTCTCCAAATCCCCATTAAAAAAAGCAATGGTTTCAGCTCCTTCCTGCCTACTACTGCACAATGCCGTTACCTCTCCTTTCTTCACAAAAATGTGTTTCGAATTATTCCACTACTGATTGTTGGTGAAAAGCTCTTTTATTACCTGCTAACAGTTATTGTTATTACCAAGAAAATTGAGTCTGAAAGCCTTTGCTGCCCACTCATCCCCCGGCTAGCCCCACGTAACACTGTGGGTTTTCCAAATCCCCTCCCATCAGCGCCCAATTGCTCCTGTGAATTTCACACATTCCTTAAAACCTGGCTTGGCTGCCTGCAATCAGATCTCCGGCAGTACAGCCTCCAAACAAATGATCTCCAGAGCTGCTTGAGCAGAAGTTCAAGTTGCTAAACGTAGAAGATGAAGTTTATCAACTGCCCTGTTAACTAGTCCTTTTTGCTTTCTTTCATCTAAACACAAGCCCTGCGCCAGATCCCAGTAGCCTTGGAAGGTGCACAGTTTTTCTTATTTTTTATTATGCTCCAAAACATACTGCCCTACCTCCTATCTCTCATTTTAGCATGAAGCTCTGCATTGGTTTTCTATCATTGCTGTAAAAAATGGCAACAAAAGTAATGGCTTAAAACAAGAGAAATGCATTCTCTTATAGTTCTGAAAGACAGTTGTCCAGAATAAATTTTATGAGGCTAAAATCCAAGTGTCAGCGTGCTGGTTCTTTCTGGAGACTCCAGGGGAGAACTCATTCCTTGCCTCTTCCAGCTTCTGGTGGCTTCTGACATTCTTTGGCTTGTGGCCACATCTGCTCAATTTCTGCTTCCGTGGTCACATGTCTTCTCTTCTCTAGCCAAATCTCCCTCTGTCTCTCTCCTATAAGGACACTTGGTATTACATTTAGGGCCTACCCAGATAATCCAGGATAATCTCCCCATCTCAAGATCTGTAGCTGAATCACATCTGCAAAGCTTCTTTTATTATATAAACTAACATTCGCAGGTTCCAGAGATTAAGATATGGACATCTTTGGGTGTGGCACACACCATCAGCCTACCATAGGCCCCAAGTGCAAAGTAATGATATTGCTATTATTTCCTTCTAGGTAGTAAATTTTCTTTTTAAATTTAGATGCCCAAAGAACACAGTGCTTTATCAAAGTAGTAACTGTAAGAAAAAAACCTCAGGAGTCTTGGGAGTTTCTATAAATGGATGGTGTTCTAAATATTCAGAGGTTTTGATATTTGAATCTAGAAAAAAAAATTTTTAATTCCTTTTCCCCCTAGTTCTCAGATTGTAGTTTGTAAATACCATTTTCCTCTAAAATAATCCAGAGCTCCTTGAAGAAATAGCTGATTCCAGGTTGGGTAGGAAATTTACAAGATGAGCGTGAAACGTTTTTCTGTGAAAGTTAGAATGCCCGTCAGACTCCTGAGGTCTCTTAAAAGGACTCAAGAGACAACTTACAAATGCTCCCACTGGCCAATAATCCCAAAGGATTGAAATATATCAAATATACATAGATCCATGAGTTTAAACTGATGCTTAAAAAGCACCTCCCTTATCATCTTTGAAGAATGCTGCGGAACCAACTTACTCTTTTAAAATTTTGTAGAGAAAGAGAAAGAATCAAGCATTTATGCTTCTTCTCTTGTACGAACTATATCCCAGAGTCATCAAATGGTTGATGAGAAGAAGTTTCTCTTTATAGAATTATTTCAGCTGATAAACAGTGAAGGAATTACAGAATTAGGAAAATCAAAGTAACCCCTAATGAATTAGTGAATTGTGCAACCCTTAACAAATTAATGGATCGAGATAGTGATGTTTCATGACTGGCAATATCACAAAAACTAAAATAACCAGGCAAACGTGCCTCCTGGGAGAAGTGCACACCTACAAACCATTACTAGCCAAAATGAATCTAATCAAAGCTCTAGACATAATAACCAAAATACAGAGGAGAAAGGAACATATTAAACAATACCGAGTAGGTGCAATTTATAAAATTTATATCTGAGGTACCCTACAGAACCAAAATTGGAAGAAAAAGTAGAGATGGAGGGGGAACCTATGAGTTAAAAGAGACTCAATGGACAAATCCATCAATCACAAGGTATAAATTCTAGTGCATCCTTATTCAAATGAACTGCAAAAATCTAACACTAACACGATCAGGGAAACTTGAACTCTGGCTAAATATTTAATGATGTTAAGGAATTGTCAGTGTTCTAGATTTTGACCATTCTAACAGGTTTGCAGTCGAATTTCCTTGTTATTTTAATTCATATTTTCCTGACGATGTATGAGGTGGAGCATCTTTTCATATGCTTATGTACCATCTGAATATCTTCTCCAGTGAGCTGCGTGTTAAGGTCTTTGGCCCATTTTTTAACGAAATTGTCTGTTTTCTTATTGTTGATTTTATGATTAATTTTTTAGATGTGGTAAGTCAAAAAAGGAGTCCTTATCATTTAGAGACACCCACAGAAATATTTATAGACAAAAGATACGGTGTTTGGGATTTGCTTCAAAATAATCGGCGTTGGAGTGAGGACCAATGCATGAAACGAAACTGGCCATAAATCAATAACTGTTGAAACTGGATGGTGGGTACACAGGAGGTCATTATACCGTTCTTTCCAATTCTGTATATATTTGAATTTTTGCATATTTGTCTTTTGGTTCTGAAGTAAAATCTTGCTTTTATTGTTGGCTTTAACCTAACACTGACAATAATAGCAACAATACCAAACCCACATCATTCAGAGCATTCTGTTACAAGTTATTAATACATGCTGTTGAACATTGTTAGCTGCAGCATATTAGTAGTTTAAAATTCTCCATGGGCTTGCTAGTAGGGAACATAACATTCCAAGTTCAGGCACTGGGGCACTAGGTAGCTATTCCATGTACCTTCACACTATGTGAATTTTACTGGAATGTCCTACTGTGTTTTGTTATATGTTAGGGCTAGACACTAGATTTAAACATGCTATAAATCTTATCAAGTTCATAGATTGCTCTTATTACCTGTTCTCAAATATCTTGATAATCTTCAAGGCTGTAAATATCAGGTCAGTTTCTGCCCTTTTGTGCCTTGGCATTGGAGAGAAAATTACAAAGCAAAATTCAGCCCATTGCCAAATGCAGACTTTCATTAGGAAGGAAGGCTAAAAATGATTAAAATTGTTCACAGTAATAGAATGCTTATGGAGCTGTAAAGATCTTCCCACGAAGAGTTAGCTGTCTCACAATAGTTACTCTATTCTCTCAGTAAACCAGACTCAACTCCTTGGAGTCGTCATTCATGTGTCCTGTATGTTCTTTTGGTTAAATGTTTTCCGAGTGCTTACTATGTGCTTGGCATTGAGGATCCAGAAGGAATAGAAAACATTCTTGTTTGTGAAGAAGTAAGCCTAGTGGATGGAAGAAATACACGAACAAAAATATCTGGAAGTCATTTCACTCAAATGCTCACGGGGAGATATTGATCAAAGGATACAAACTTTCAGTTATAAGATGGACAAATTCTGGGGATGTAATGTCCAGTGTGGGTGGCAAGGGATGTGTTAATTTAATTGTGATAACCATTACACAATGTATACGGACTTCAAATCATCACACTGTACACCTTGAATATATATCATCTTTATTTGTCAATTAAATATTTTAAATAAAAAATGTTTTAAAAATGAAAATATCTGGCAAGTGCTCTGATGAAGTCCCCAAGTTCTGGCATCTTTTCCCTCTGTTTTTCAATGTCCATTGTCTGAAAGGATTGCAGAATGCATGGTCCCCTCCCAAGTGGCATTAGAAGGCAACAGTTAAGAGCACAGATTTGGGCACCACAG
>RJWJ010022812.1:0-26459 GCA_004363605.1 Indri indri | reverse complement strand
CAGTATCTTGATTCTTGATTTCACTTTATACAAAGCTTCAAATGAGAAGACCAGTGATCAAGCTAAATCATTGATTTGAAAAGATGATAGTTTGAGCTACTTTGAACAAAGGATGTTGTTGGAAATTAGAGCTGCCTGGAAAGTTTGTATGAACCACAGAACTTCTCAGAATCTTGGTTTAACAGCCTAGCCCAAAAACATATGAAAAATTGTTTTAAAAAAACACAATGTAATTTAAATCCCTATTTAGAATAACTATTTCTTTTGTTTTGTTAAATTCAAGAAAGACTTGTCTAGTGCTGAAATGTTCTTTTCCACTTATTGAGATATAAACACCAGAAGGGGACATAACCTGGGATGCAACCTAGGCAGGTTGCTGTATTATGGCCCTCTTCTTTTGTCTGGGCATTCACTTTTCTGATGGAGAGGAAGGGCTTGGGGTTGGGGAAGGCCTGGTGGAACACAGGCAGTGTTACCTCCTCTGAGCAGATGGGGTGGGAAAATGAAAGTGAATACATCATCTCCAGAAAGTGAATGCATCCTCTTCACCTAAAACCTGTTTGATTCCTGAAGGCAAGGAACTGAATTATTGACAGTGAGAAGCTAAAGGGGTAATTGTCTCTATGTTTGATATGTAGTATAGCATATGTGAAGCAGTGTTCTCATAAATTTGGCCACAGAGGAACTTTTCATATGGGTCATGTGACAAATTGTATTTTCCAATTATGGCTGCATATATATATATATATATATATATATATATATTACATTCCACATAGTCTTTGTGTACTGTGACACTGATAGTCCTCCATTGAGAAGTAAGGTCAATGTTCCCTCTTCTTAAACCTGGGTGGATCTTTGTAACTGCCTTGATCAATAGTATGTGGCAGAAGTGATGTTGCATGACTTCTGATGCCAAGGCACACAAGGCAATGTTGCTTCTGTCTGGCTTTTTTCTCTCTTTGGATGCTCAGCTTTCAAACAAGACAATGAGCCATGAGAAAGCCCAAACTAGCTCAGACACAGAGGCCACATGGAGAGATCCATGTGGGGAGGAACTGAGACTCCCAGCTAATAGCCAGAATAAACCACCAGACGTATGAGTAGGCCATGAGATATTTCCATCCTCCACCTTAAAAGCCAGTCCAGTTGACATCAAGTGGAGCAAAGATTAATTATTTCTACAGAGCCCTATAAAACTTGTGAATTTTGTAGCAAAATAAATAATGCAATTATTTTAAGCCAACAATTTTAGGAGTAGTTGATTACACAGAACTAAATAACAGGAACAGAGAACTTCCAATACAATAGGCCCTTGGTATCCTGAGGATTAGTTCCAGCACCCCCCAAAATACCAAAATTTGTGGAGGCTCAAGTCCTTTATATAAAATGGCATACTATTTGCATATAACTTACACACATCCTCCTATACACTTCAGATAATCTCCAGATTACTTATAATGCCTAATATAATGTCAATGCTATGTAAATAGTTGTTATACTGTATTGTCTTTATTTGTATTATTTTTCATTGTTCTATAGTTTTTTTGTTTATTATTGTTTAATGTTTTTGATCCACAGTTGGTTGAATCCATGAATGCAGAACCTATGGTTATAGAGGGCCAATTCCCAGGTATTTATATGAACCTGTCTTCTTATCATAGCTCTTAAATGCCAGCAAAAGAAAATCTATTATTAACAAAATACATTTTTAGTGACCTCAAATTGTGTGTGTGTTTGCCTGAATGTGACAGCCTCATTTATTCTTATGTCCATAAAATCTAGGAAGAAAACAAATGTAACTATACTTGGTGTCACTTTTATGAGAACCTGTTTGAAATAGGCCCCCAGGTACAGTAAGAGAAAAGAAAGAACTCTTTGGTAATAATAATTACATTTCCAGTAGCTACCAGCAAGCTGTTAGACTAGCTGTTATAAGTTTTCAATCATAAGCTAAATTTACCTTTGTAGCAAAACAATCTGGCCAATTTTTGCCTAAAGGCAATTCTGTAAAATTAAAAAAGAAAAAAAAAAACCCACTAACACCAATTTAACCAGGTGCTTTTTATACAGTGAGAAAATTTTAACCCTAAATTAATAAAATTCACCATCTACCAACAGAAATCCAGTTAATAAAACTAACCCTAAAAAGGAAACCTTAAAAAATAAAATGTTAAAATGAATGAACTTGTGGAGTGTGGGGATAGTACGAGTGACAGAAAGTGCACAAGAGAGAAGGTAAGAGAAATCACAGCCCAGTGGCTTGGATGTGGTATAAGGTAAATGAATGAGAGTCTGTGGTGATCATGAATCATGATAATGGTGAGCATTATAGTCAGATAACTTAAAAAATCATGTATTATTCTAGAATTATTTTTATTAAGCCTTACCATGCACTTAGAGTCACTGAGTTTCTAGATCTGTTACTTTAAGAGACCCAGTAGGGGCCAACCCTTCCTCATCCTCCTGAACCAACTTCCATGTTTCCAACAGGCACAGATTCTTGTCAGCTTGTTCTGCTTCATGGCTTATATATGTCTTGAGCTGATATTTTATTTTTGCAACCTGCTTTCCAACCTCTTCCAGATCTTCTTGGTTTCCAACAACTATATGTGCACCCTAAGACTTTGGATTTGGGAATTAATACCTTTCCTTTGGCTCTGATCTGTGGCTTCCCTCCAGAGTTATACTTTGACCTCACCAATTTGATAATGCTGTTTTCAGTTCCCCTGGGTCCAGTCCAGGGCTATTCCTGTTCTTCTACTCTTGGCATAGTTCATATGGCTAGCACTCCTGGCTCTGCAAATGGGACATAATAATGGACCAATTTAAGAATCATCTCAGCAGACTCTTACTACACATATACGAAACCAAGACCCCAAAAGTTGTGGGCTCTGTACAGACAAAGATGTTCCCTTTCATCATTGCATTTTAGAATCATACTGGGAGTCCTAGCTAATGCAGCAACATAAGAAAAGGAAATAAAACATTTACAAATTAAGGAGGAAGAAATAAAACTTTCATTGACAGATAACATGATCATCTACATAGAAAACTAAAAAGAATCAACAAAAAAACTTCCTGAAATTTATATGCAATTATAGCAAGAATATAAGATTAATATACAAAAGTCAGTTACTTCCCTATATACTAGCAATGGACAAGTGACATTTGAAATTAAAAACACATTACCATTTACATTAGCTCCCCCCGAAATGAAACACTTATGTATATATCTAATAGTATATGTGTATCTATACATATCTATCTACATCAAGAACATTATGAAATTCTAATGCATGATATCAAAGAATGAAATAAATGAAGAAAAATTCCATATTCATGGATAGGAAAACTCAATGTTGTCAAGATATCAGTTATTCCTAACTGAATCTATAGATTCAATGAAACTCCAATCAAAATTCCAGCAAGTGATTTTGTGGATATTATGGTTTGAATGTGTCTGTCAAAAAGCATGTGTTAGAAACTTAATCCCAAAGCAACAGTGCTGAGAGGTGGGATGTTTAAGAGTTAATTAGATATGAGGGCTGTGCCCTCATGAATGGATTAATGCCATTATTGCAGGAGTGGGTTAGTTATTTCAGGAGTGGGTTTCTGATTAAAAAGATGAGTTTGGCCCCCTTCCTCTGTTGCTCTCTCTCTGCTTTCTGCCGTGGGACAAGTAGAAGGAGTACATTCTAAAATAGCAATAAAAAGTATACTATAGTAAATATGCAAACCAGTAAGGTAAGTATAGAGTCTAAACTTAAGCCTCTAAATGGTATTCAGTTCTAAAATCTTATAAGCTTGTATTAGCAAGCTATATACCTCAAGCTTGCCCCAACATCTATTTCCAAACACTTGCATATGTAAAGTTCAGTAGTAACCCAAGGGTATTTTCCTTTTGCTTGACTATGAAATATTTACAGAGCCTCATCTTTCATCTAAATAGACAATGGTCCCTGTAAGGCAGCTTTTTTTCACTATGTAAACTGTTACTAGTAACTTAGCCTCTTTAGAACTTGCTGTAGTTCATCAGGAAATGGCTAGAAAGCGATAAGAAATTCAACTTTAAAAATATGTTCCTAAAAGCATCGGTATACTGTGCTATAGTAGAATTTTTTTGTAATGAGTACCAAGTTAGAATTCATATTCCCAGACCACCTTTTCTACTTTTTCTTTCTGTCTTATGTTTGAGGCAGGGAAGAATGGGGAGTGGTAGCATCCTAAGAAAAGCATGCTGCACTAATGGGCATTGCTTTGCAGTCAATCAGGTCTGGACCTGAACGCTGCCTATGCTTACTGCCTGGTCTTGTGCACATGATTTACTTTCTCTAAGCTTCATTTTTCTCTTCTGTAAAGTGGGGTTAGTAACTTCTATCTAAAACCATAACAATAAGGAAAATGTATCCAAAGGGTCTATTATGATGTGTGACACATATAAAATACCAAATAAATTTGGTTTCTTTCTTTTCTTCCTCCTGATTCTTGCTGCTGTGGTCTTTAATAATGTAGCACCAATGTAGAACTCCATTCTTTTAACGTTTATTGAATGTCCATTATGTAATAGACATTGCTTTAGGTTCTGAGGTTACAGAGATAAAGCAGGGATACTGTTCTCAAACACAGCCTAGTAGGAGAGTCATATCTGTAAACAAAGAGCTGTACCCCAATTAGTGTGCTAAGTATCCTGTGACAAGACACAGAGGCAGTATGGAGGAGAGAGGATTAGCTCTCAATTTCCCTTGTCCTTTTGCTTTTTTGTCTCTTCCAGCTTAATCTCTTCCCTTCCTGCAACCCTTCCTTTCCCTACAGTCCAAAGTGACAGATGGGCAGGGTCGTGGGGAGTAGGAAAGTTTCAGTTCCTTTTTCTCTCCACCTCAAGCCAGCGTATGGTAACATTACACAGGGAGCCATAAAAAAGTTCCTTCTTGCAGCACGTTTCAGGGATTTTTCCAGTGACATCATGGGCCATCTGGATTTGCAGCCTCATCCAGAACACACACAAACGCTCTCCCCTGCCAGGCCCTGATGGCCTGCCCTCTAGGATCAGGAACACTATAAACGTCCTGTAAAGCTGTCTTTTTAATAGCCTCCTCAGGAGCAGTCTAAGGAAGATGGCCTTTTCCTCCTGCAGTCCCACGTATGGCAGACAAAGTGAATTCTCAGCATAGGGGCCTCGGAGGACAAGGTGAGAAGTGAGGTTTCCAGATTTTTGCAAAAAATATCATACTGCCTCCTGCTGGGAAGAAGGAAGCCATTTTCCAACAGGATACTGAATTTTAACCCTTACACCATACAAAATTTTGAGTAGATGTAAGTACCCATATTTAGTATAAGAATGTTTTAGAAAGTATTTCTAAAATTACTTCAGGCTTAAAACTCTGACTCGGGTGGGGCAAAGGCAATATATGTAACATAAACATTTGTATCCCCATAATATGCTGAAATAAAATAAAATAAAATAAAATAGTTTCAGAGGATTTTAAAAGAGAGGGAAAACAACTACATCCAACAACCACAGAACTGGAGCTTGATACTGACCTTTTCCCAAATAAAGGAAAGAATTCAGAAATTCTTTCAAGGGAAGAAGAGGCTAGTTTCTCTTCTGTCTCTGAACAATCTCAAATTCAATATATGATCAGAAAAATCATACCCATTGAACTAACTTCTGTTTTTTTTATTTCAGCATATTATGGGGGTACAGATGTTTAGGTTATGTATGTTGCCCTTGCCTCCCCACTCCCCCCCGCAAGTCCAAGTTTCAAGGGTGCCCATCCCTTGGATGGTGCACATTGCACTCTTCATGTACGCAAATACCCTCCCCTCCTGCCCCCTCCCCCTCCCCCCTGCCCGACATCCAATAGATGTTATTCTTATATGTACACTTATGTGTTAATCGGTGAACTAACTTCTTCTGTGAACTAGAAAACATGAGTTCCTCTTCTCACATGAGGCATGTCCCCAATCCATAGAATTGTCTGGTTCTATCCCCAAAATATAACTTGACCCATCCCTTCTCTCCATGTCCAAGGCCACCCTCCTAACCCAGGCCCCGCTCATCTCCCACTTGAATCATGGAAATAACTTACCAATTTGTCCCCAGGTTTCCACTCTGGATCCCTGCAGTTCATCCTCCACACAGAAGCCAGAGGGTCTTTTAGAAAATCTAAATCAAGCTATGTTATTTTCCTGCTTAAACTCCTATAATGGCTTCCATCGTGCTTATCATAATATTCAGTCTTAAATAATCTGCAAAGATCTCTGACTCTCTTCTCCCAACCACTCCATACAGCTTCAGCTCCTCCCACCCTCCTGCCGATGTTACCACTTCCACCGGCAGGACTTTCCCTCTACACCTAACCTTCATCTCTCAGCTCCAGTAGCACTTCCTCTATGGCCTTTGCTGACTACCTTCCTAGCTTAAACTGGCTACCCCCACCCCTATGATTCTCCCTCACAGTAACTGTTATTTCACATCATAGCATATACCATTTATAATTGTATATTTAGGATTGTTTATTTGTTGACTTTCTAGAGTTTTTACTAAACTTCATAAAGGCAAAAATCATATCTGTTTTCTTAGTCACTGCATCTCCAATGCCCTCTATAGTGTAGGTATACAGTAAGTGTGGAATCAATGCCACAGTCGGGAGCAGAGCTAAGGAGGGTATCAGACCTGGAGCTCACTCTGCCTGTGCCTAAGGATACCTTGTAACATGCTCTGGATGGATCTCACCCACACTACACATTCTTCTTTTTGGAGGGACAGCATGGTGCCATGATGAAGGTGTGTTGGTATATCATTGTGGTTTTCATTTTCTTTTCCCTGATGACTAGTGAGGTTGAGAACTTCTTAATGTATTCATTGGCATTTGCATCTTTTCCTTTGTGAAGTGCCTATACAAATGTTTTGTCCATTTTTTTTATTTGTGTATTTCTTAAAATGTTTTCTCCCATTCTTTAGGCTGTCTTTGTAACTCTATTAAATAGTGTCTTAATGAGCAGAAGTTCTTAATATTAATTTAGCCTAGTTTGTTGTGTTTTTCTTTTATGGCTAGTGCATTTTGTTTAAGAAATCTTTGCCTACTCCAAATTATGAAGGTGTTTTATGTTTTATTCTGAAAGCTTTATTGTTTTGCATTTCACATTTAGATCTGCAATCCATTTAGAATTGGTTTGGGAGCATGATGTGAGATAGGGGTTAAGACTCCTTTCCCCCCATATGTGTATCCAATTGATGAGCACCATTTACTGAAAAGGCATGCTTTCCCCACAGCATTTCAGTGGTGCTTTTGTCAAGGTCTAGGTTTGTTTCTGAACTGTTATTGTATTGTGTTATTTACTTAGTTTTTATTTATTTATTTCAGGATATTATGGGGGTACAAACATTTTGGTTACATGTTATAGCTTTGCCACAACCAAACCATGATTTGAGGCATGCCCTTTCCCCCTACAATGCTCACCGCATCCATTAGTTGTGAGTTTACCCACCCCAACCCCCCGACCCCCAAAGAATATTACTACCATGTGAATATCTTAGTGTTGATCAGTTAGTGCCAATTTGATGGCGAGTACATGTGGTGCTTATTCTTCCATTCTTACGATACCTCAAATTGGAGGATGGGCTCAAGCTCTATCCAGGAAAATATAAGAGGTGTTAGATCACTGTTGTTTTTCGTAATTGAGTAGTATTCCATTGCATGCATATATCATATTTTATTAATCCACTCATGGATTGATGGGTACTTGGGTTGTTTCCACATCTTTGCAAAAGTGAATTGTACTGCCATAAACATTTGAATGCAGATGTCTTTATTATAGAATGTCTTTTGTTCCTTTGGGTAGATGCCTAATAGTGCTATTGCTGGATCAAATGGTATTTCTATTTTTGGCTCTTTAAGGTATCTCCAAATTCTTTTCCACAGAGGTTGCACTAATTTGCAGTCCCACCAGCAGTGTAAGAGTGTTCTTATCTCTCCACATCTTGGCCAGCATTCGTTGTTTGGGGATTTTTTGATAAAGGCCAATCTCACTGGGGTTAGGTGATATCTCATTGTGGTTTTGATTTGCATTTCCCTAATAATTAGAGATGTTGAGCATTTTTTTATATGTTTGCTGGCCATTATTCTGTCTTATTTTGAAAAGTTTCTGTTCATGTCCTTTGCCCATTTATTGATGGGGTTGTTTGATTTTTTTATTGTAGATTTTTGGGTTCTAGAGTTATCTGTATCCTCACCTGTCCTTCTTTGCTGTAGTGGACACAACCTAAGGCAACCCCCAATGAGTCATGCTCTTACATAATCTCCTCTCCTTGAATACAGGTGGAACCTATGACATGCTTTCAGCCAATAGGATATGGCAAAGGTGATGGGAAAGTCACTCCCTTGTTTATGTTACTTCACATGAGATTCATCTTGGCAGATGAAGAGATTCTTTTGCTGACCTTGAAGAAGTAAGGGGCCATGTTGTGGCAGAGTTTGTGACAGGACCACGTGTTAAGGGATGGAAAGTGGTCTGAAGGAGCTGGAAGACACCCCTGGCCAACAGGAAGCAAAAAAACAGGACCTCAGTCGTACAATTGTAGCCACTGAATTGTGCCAACAATCATGTGAGTGTGAAAGAGAATCCTGAGGTATGGAACAGAATGCATCCAACGGACACCTTGATGGTGGGTTTGTGAGAACCTGAAGAGAGGACCCAGCTAAGACACTCCTGGACTCCTGACTCATAAACACTGTGCAATGATGAATGTATGCTGTTTAAGCTACTACTTCTGTGGTACTTAGTTACACAACAATAGAAACTGTGCTTCGCTTTGGGCTCTGTTTAATACGTCACTCTTTCTTTTGATTCTACGTCTTCCTGTTTTATCTAGAATCTTGTTTCATTAATTCTCCTCTCATTTTATTTTACATCTAATCTTTCTTCTAAATTGGTGCAATTCCACTCTCTACATGGTCTCACTCCTTGCTGATTGATTAAAATTTTTCTAGCTAAATGTCCATCCACAAAACAAACAAAAAATTTTCCTTCCACTCTTTATCTTCTCTTAGGAAGAAGCTGGCACTGTATTTCTCTTCTACCTTAAAAGTCACACTATTTTAAAGGAGGGGTCTCCTTGTCTTCCACTTTCTTGTCTTCCATTCACTCCTGGCCCACTGAGGTCTGGCTTTTGCTCTTAAGACCTCTTGTGGGGACGTGAACACACACACATCACACTGCCTGCTGGCTAACTCATAGACGCCCTCTGTGTGCCACACACTAAGTTCTACATAATGAACTCATTATCTTCATACACTCAATTAGTTATTTATTATATAATATATGTTTTCATAGCAAATCACACCAAGATATAGTGGCTTAAAACAACAAATGTTTATTATCTCAAGTCTCTAAGTCAGGAATATGGGCAGAGTTTAACTGGGTGGCTCAGGCTCTCTCACAAAGTTTAAATCAAGGCGGTGGCTGGGACTGCAGTCATCTCTTGACTTGGGAAGATTCTGCTTGCAAGTTCACTGCTTGGGTAAGTCTCAGAACACCCACTTCCAAGCTCACTTGCGTGAATCAAGAACCCACTGGTTATTGGCCAGAAATATCAGTTTCGTGCCATGTGGACATCTGCCTTGGGCTACTCAGTACATGGTAGCTATCTTCACTCAGAGCAAGGGCTGAGAAGAAAGAGAGAGACTGGGAGACAGAAAGGAAGGATGAGCAGGCCAGGAATCACAATCTTTTTCTAATCTAATCTTGGAAGTGACATCTCATCACTTCTGCCATCAATAGGTCTGGCCCTCACTCAGGTGGAAAGGATTCTATAGTGACATGAATACCAGGAGGTGGGGACTTTTGGGAGTCATTATAGAGGCTGTCCACCACATACCCAAACCTGTCCCTCCTTGAGTATTCCCTATCTCTGTTTATGGAGCCATAATCCTCCCAGCTGATCCATTTAGAACCTTAAGAATAATCCTTGTACCTGCCTTTGGTCATCCCACCACCCAAAGCATTTGATTTCCTAATCAAAATAAATTATATCTTCATAATCTTTCTTGAAGTGATCATTCCTTTCAATTTTCACATCTTTGTTAATGGGAATATCAACTATCTTTTGTATGTATGTGTGTGCTTAGTATATGCCCCTAGTGTGTAAGCACCATGTGGGTAGGGGCTTAACTGTGTCCTGTTTACTGATCTAGTCCCACTGCCAAGCCCAGTATCTGGGCCATAATAGGTATTTCACAAATATTGTTAAATAAATAAATGAAGGAATGAGTTCCAAACACTTTGGACTGTTGACATACATTGTTTTTCAATCTTTACTACCCTGTGAAGTAGCATTACCACCATTTTATAGATGAGGAAGTGAGCCTTAGGATGTTAATTTGCATGAGCTTGTGCAGTGAGTAAGGACGATATGTAATAATATATTTTGCAGGCTTTACCAATGGTGAGGCACTCTACAAATGTGAGTTGTTGTCATTATTATCTTTTGCTTTTGTTTTAAGCTCTTTGTCTTCTCAGCCTTTTCCCAATTCACTTATGCTTCACATGGAGACAGAAGGAAGCCAAATTCCAAGAAAAGGAGAGAAAGTAATAATATTTAATGGCTGCCAAGGGATCTGAGCAATGGATTCCACAGGCTGGATTAGTCCAGCTCACCAGGGTGGCCATTCCCTAACTGGGATCCTGGGCCCACCACATGCCACTTTACAGCCTGAGAGAGGTGATGACACAATTTAGTGTTAGTGTTCTGCCTCATCGAAGACATGGCATTGTCATTATTCATTTTGGAGAACAGCCTGCAGTGCAGAAAGAAATCATGTCAGTCAGAGAAGTAGAATCTTTCAACATAACATTCCATCCTGAAGGAGAAGGAGAGAGAAAAGAACCAGAACAAATGGGCAATACTGACATCAGACTCTGTTCTCCAATGGCAACACACACATGCTGAGCATGAGCTGTCATCCTCTGCCCCATGAAGAAACAGCAATGGGAAAGTGACACTTTACATTACTCAGTGATTTCTAATTTGCAGAGTTCTTTTATGCACATCTTATCTCATAATACCCACAATTAATCATGAAGAAGGCAGGGTAGCTGTAATTGTTGTCACTTTATAGATGGGGATTCTGAGATTTTGCAAGTTTAAGATTTATTCAGGGGCCTGGTTGATATGAAGTCAAGATACTTTTTGCATATATTATTTTATGAGCTGCTCACAATAAAACTGCCAGGCATTATTGTCATCCCCATTTTACAGATGTGGGAGTTAGGGCCTAAAGGAATAAAATGTCTTGCCTAAGGTCATGCTGCTAGTATACAGTAGAGCTGAATTTAGAACCCATCTTTTAATTCTCTACCCAACATTCTTTCCAATAAACAAATGATGTACTTAGTGTAAGCCTGAAGATCTAAGTCTGGTGACCTAAGAGGGAGAGGAAAAGAAAGGAGAGAATGAGGAGTGCAGGAAAGATTAGAGAGAAGGAAATAATACGGGTAAGGAAGAGGTGAATGAATCATGTAGGAATGCACTGGAACCCCCAAAAGGCTTAAAGGTATTTTGGATTTAAACTCTTAAGAGTGAATGGGATGGGATGATACCCCCAGAAAAAGCATGAAAGAAGACAACTGTGTATCACTCAAGTCGTGAGTGTGAAATCTCAGAGGAATCTCAGTCCCAAAAGGGTCCCCAAGGAATATGAGGCCATGAGAACAATTCTACCAAAGAATCCCTGAAATATTCAATATGAAATGTGCCTTGAGTTTACTGTACACTCGGCCAAAGCAAAGTGAAAGGATGGCCACTAATACAGTTTGCTTACAGTGCCTGTGTTTACCAAATAATTTAAAGTCTAGCTCTCCCTTTGCTTCATCCCCTCAACATTTTTGTTTTGTTTTGTTTAAATCCTATGCAAGAAAAACTTGCAAGGAGAGACTTTATTTCATTTTCAGACTCTTTAAATCCCTCGGAAGACACAGAGAACTTGTTCGGACTTCTAGGCCCTAAACTACAAGCATGAAAATAAAACAGCAGGTCTACATATAATCCTGTGCTTGAAGCTAAGCAAAGGCCAAAGTAAAAGCTTTAAAGTAAAATCCCTTGGTGAAATACAGCTCAAAAACATCCCGGTTGGTGATTCTAGATTCTCCAAAAAAAATTGCAGCAGGCTTGAAGTCAATTCTTAGATGTTGCTGGTTGAGCGTGTGATGATGTAAGTGTTATAGCTACCTGACCTGTGTGGTTGAAACTTCAACTTGCTCAGGTCTTCTTATGAAGAGACTCCAAAGACTCTGCCTTTGCCTTAATTCACTGTCACAGATCCTGGGAGGGAAAGATGACATCCTACTCCCATTTGCTAATGAGGAAAGTGAGAGATGAGGCCATTTATGCCCAAGGACACACAGAAATTCCAAGGGAGAGACATGTCCAGACTACCCCTCTCCTGCTCATACACCCAGCCACACTCTCAGACTAAAGATTGGCTTTACTCACTGCAGAAAGGGAAATTTAAACTCGTCTTTATGCAAACATTTCTCCCAGGACACCATTTTATTTATTATTCCTTTTTGATTTTTTGGACAAAGTTATCTGACCAGGTATGATTTTTTTCTCATTTCCCAACCATCAGCAATGTGCTACACACTGGTATAGGACTTGGAGGTTAAGATGTTAAAGTCCCAGGGGGAAGTGTACCAGGGAAGGAAGTGTTAACCAGAAAACCCGGATCAATTGGGAACAGAATTTTTCAGTGTTATCTGGGCTCAAAGTCATTCTTAGGGGAGCGAAAGCTTTAGTTAAATGTTGTATGTAGAGTTCTCACCTCAACTGACATTTTAATGTTAATGTAATAAAGTTACTAAAAACTTTGACACAGGTTTGAAGAAAAAAGAAGTCATCAAAGGGAGTAGTTCAGTGGGTGAGGAGTGGTTTCTGAGATGATGGCCTCAGGATCTGAGGTTCATTTTGCCCCAAAAGGCCGGTGTACTTGTCTCTTGTCACACACTTCAGATAAGAACAATGATGCTTGCGGCTGCTGCTCTTGAGTGGACACAGATGTGGGCCTTTGTGGGTAGGTGCTGTTATTAACTCCATTTCATAGATCAAGAAAGACTGAGGCACAGAAATTCATAAAACATGCCTAAAGTCACACAATAAGTAGCAAACCAGGAATCAAATTCAGACAGTCTGGCTTCAGAATCAAGATGGAAGATTTAAGTTATATCTACGCCTGGGTAAAATAAAGACGGTGCTATGGATAAGTTGCAATTTTCCTCATTATGTAATCCAATGTTTAAGTATATTGAAAATAAAAAGTATCACTAGTAGGCAGTGAACTAGAAGGGGTCAGTGTGATGCTTGAAAAGTATTAATAGAAAGGATATTTAGATTGGTCCTGTGCTATGTATTGCTTTAATATTAGCTCTTAGGTTTATTCTATAATGCAGTGATTGAAAGTCTGAGCTCGAAAGTAGACAAAGCTACATTAATCCCAGCTGGAACTAGCTATATACTTGTTAAATTTCTCATGTTCCATTTCCTCATCTGTAAATGGAGATAGAAATGGTACCTATATCATGAGGAATACATGCAGAGCACCTAGCAAAGTACCTGAGAAGTAGTATTATTTAATGGATGCCATTATTACTATTAAAATAATATTGAGCTTCTGCTGATACCAGCTGGCACCTGTGTCAGTAAAGGAGTAAAGGTCATTTATATTTACTACCTCATATCTTTGTGTCTGTTAAGTTCTAGGATAGAAATAATACCCCAGATAGGTAGAAGTGTTTTTGTTTATTTTTTTATGTGCTGTTGGATTTGCTTTGCTAGTATTTTGTTAAGGATTTTTGCATCTATGTTCATCAGGGATATTGGTCTGTAGTTTTGTTTTTTGTTGTTGTTGTGTCCTTGCATGGCTTTCGTATCAGGGTGACACTAGCTTTGTAGAATGTGGTAGGGAGAATTTCCTTTTCCTCGATTTTTGGGAATAGTTTCAGTAAGATTGGTACTAGTTCTTCTTTGTATGTCTGGTAGCATTCAGTTGTTAACGCATCTGGTCCTGGGTTTTGTTGTTGTTGTTGTTGTTGTTTTCAGGAGATTTTTTTATTACTGATTCAATCTTACTACTCACTATTGGTTTGTTCGGAATTTCTGTTTTTTCCTGGTTCTGTCTTGGGAGATTGTATGCTTCCAGGAATTTATCCATTTCCTCTAGGCTTTCTAGTTTGTGATCACAGAGATGTTCATAGTAGTCTCTGATGAACTTTTATAGTTCTGTGGTATCTGCTATAATGTCTCCTTTTTCATTTCTGATTGTGCTCATTTGAAGCTTCTCTCTTCTTGGTTAATCTAACTGGCAGTCTATCCATTCTGTTTATCTTTTTAAAGAACCAACTTTTTGTTTCATTGATCCTTTGTATTTTTTTGTGTGTCAATTTCATTTAGTTCTGTTTTGATCTTTGTTATTTCTTTTCTTCTGCCAGCTTTGGGTTTGGTATGATCTTGTTTCTAGTTCTTTGAGGTGCCACATTAGGTTTTTAATCTGTGATCTTTCTATCTTAATGCAAGCATTTAACACTGTAAATTTCCCTCTTAGCATTGCTTTGTCTGTATCCCAAAGGTTTTGGTACATTATGTCTCTATTTTCATTCATTTCAAAAAAATTTTAAATTTCCTTCTTAATTTCAGCATTGACCCAAAGATCATTTAGGAGCATGTTGTTTGATTTCCATGTATTTGTATAGTTTTGAAAGTTCCTCTTGGAATTGGTAAGGGCCTTCTTGCTGTGTCATCTCATCGGAATAAACATTTTAAATATGTTTAACAGCAATTCTGATGGTTCCGTGGCTATAGAACTCTTACTCACTGATTAAGCAGATTTAAAACTTATTCTGGTTGCTACTCATTACCATGGCTATAGAATAATTAGTCTTCTTCTAGGAGACTTCTGTAGAAAATTAAATATCTTTTTTCAATCACCAGTTTAGGTTCCCTCAACTGAAGTTTCAGGAAAGACATCAAGGGTTATCCACATTTTCACCACAATTGTTGATTCTCCTTGAAGATGCAGTTTGGTTGCAGATATCTGAATTTTGCTTGGGTGTTAATCAGTGTGGCTTCATCTTCTTCTTGTTTTTGTATTTGATGGGCCAAGTTAGATGTATGTAAGTTAAACCAGTGAAGAGGAACATTATGACTAAAAGGAAAATGGATAAAAGCATTCACATGAGATTTTAGAAATCAGTGCTTTCAAGTATCTAGACTAGAGCTTGGAAATTTATAGCCTATAGGCCAAATCTGGCTCACTACCTGTGTTTATAAATAAAAAAGTTGCATTGGCACACAGCCATGCTCATTTTGTTTATGTATAGTATATGGATGCTTTTACACTACAATGCAAGAGTTGAACGGTTTTGGCAGAGATCTTATGGACTAAAATCTTAAAATATTTATTGTATCTGGTCAATTATAAAAAAATTTTTGCTAACCCTAATAGACTAATCATGCCAATGGTACTGAGTGGAAGCTATCTACTCAGTGTAGTCATCAACTTTTTCCAAATATATTGAGTTAATAGCTTCCATGGATCATGTTTCTCCACAGAACCTTACTTTAAGGTTTCTAGTTCCTTAAAATAAGTTTGGGTCCTAGGGTCTAGAAGAGTGTCTGCTGCATTGGAAACGCGTAATAAATAGTGATCAGAATGGCTTCGAATCTCTGCTATGCTCCCAGCGCTGAACTCAATGCTGTGAGAACACAGGGGCAATACAGACATAGAGCTTTCATCCAGTAATTGTATGGAATAAAAGTATACAAAGTAGCTCTAATACAAGATTAAAAGCCATAAATATTATAAGAGGGTTATAGACTAAGTGCTATGAGGATTCAGAGTAAAGGGAGCATTTGAGATTGGCCATGAAGAGATGAGGGAGAAGGGTATTCCTGGCAAATTGACCATTGTGAGGCAAGGCATAGAAGTGGGATAGAGAGCATGTCTGGGGTATAATGAGCAATCCTTTGTGTACCAATATATAAAGTACCTACTAGGAAGCATTAGAAGATCCAGGGAATGTGAATTAATTTTTTCTGGGGTTGGATTTACACAATGGTATACTGGAACCGGCTCACATTCGTTTATGAGAGCTGATTGTTCATATTAAAGAATCTTGTAAGCTGGTTGTTAAGTCTTTGTTAGCTTGAAATTGGCCATCATGAGAGTATTCCCACTACTGAAATCATATAAATCAGGGCTCTCTCTCTCTTTTACTTTTTATCTCTTTCTTTTTTAAATTTTCATTTTTTTTTTAAATTTCAAAATATTAAGGGAGTACAAATGTTTTTGGTTATATGGATCACTTTCGTAATGCTTGAGTCAGAGATATAAGTGTGCCCATCACCCAAATAGTGTTCATTGTACTCATTAGATAGGGTTTTGCTCCTCCCCTCCTCCCACCCCTCCCTTATTTGATTTTGATTAAATTTACTTCCCTCTGTGCACATGCGTGCTCATTGGTTAGTTCCAATTTAATATCGAGTATGTATTATATTTATTTTTCCATTCTTTAGATACTTCACTTAGGATAACAGTCTCCAGTTCCATCCAAATTGTTTCAAAAGGCATTTGTTCATCCTTGGTATACATATACCACATTTTGTAAATCCACTCGTGAATTTATGGGCATTTGGGTTGATTCCACATCTTTGCAATTGTAAATTGTGGTACAATAAACATTCAAATGCAAGTGTATTTTTGATAAAATGACTTCTTTTCCTTTAGGTAGGTACCCAATAGTGAGATTGCTAGATTGAATGGTCGGTCTACTTTAGTTCTTTGAGGAATCCCCGTACTGTTTTCCATAGAGGTCGTACTAATTTGCAGTCTCACCAACAGTGTGTAAGCATTCCTTTCTCTCTGCATCCACGCCAGCATCTATTGTTTTGGGACTTTGTAATAAAAGCCATTCTGACTGGGGTAAGGTGATGTCTCATTATGGTTTTGATTTGCATTTCTCTGATGATTAGTGACATTGAGCATTTTTTCATATGTTTATTGGCCATTTGTCTGTCTTCTTTTGAGAAGCTTCTGTTCATGTCTTTTGCCCACTTTTCAATGGGGTTATTTGTTTTCTTCTTGCTGATTTATTTGAGTTCTTTGTAGATTCTGGATATTAGCCCTTTATTGGATGTATAGTTTCTGAATATTGTCTCCCATTCAGTAGATTATTTGTTCTGTTGATTATTTTCTTAGCTATCAGAAGCCTTTTAATTTAATCAAGCCCCATTTATTTTTGTTGCTTCTGTAATTGCCTTTGGGGTCTAAGTCATAAATTTTTTGCCCAAACCGATATCTGAAAGAGTTTTTCCTATATTTTCTTCTAGAATTCTTATGGTTTTATGTCTTACATTTAAGTATTTTACCCATCTTGAATTAATTTTTGTGAGTGGTGAGAGATAAGGATCCTGTTTCATTCTTCTGCATGTGGCTAATTTTCGCAGCACCATTTATTGAATAGGGCTCATTGTTGTCTGATTTGTCAAAGATTAGTTGGCTGTATGTAGATGGTTTTTATTTGGGTTCTCTGTTCTGTTCCGTTGGTCTATGTCTCTATTTTTGTGCCAATAGCATGCTATTTTGGATACTTAGCCTTGTAGTATAGTTTGAAGTCTTGTAATGTGATGCCTGCAGATTCATTCTTTTTACTTAAGATTGCTTTGGCAATTCAGGCTCTTTTCTGGTTCCAAATGAAGTATAGAGTTATTTTTTGTAGATCTGTGAAATACAATGTAGGTATTTTGATGGGGATTACATCGAATCTATAAATCACTTTGGGTAGTATGGACATTTTAACAATATTGGTTCTACTGGTCCATGAGCATGATATGTTTTTCCATTTGCTTGTGTCATCTGCAATTTCTTTCCTCAGTGTTTGCAGTCCTCTTCAGTGTTCATAGAGATCTTTCACCTCCTTGATTATGTACATTCCTAGGTATTTTATTTTCTTTGTAGCTACTGTGAATGTTATTGAGTCTTTGATTTGACTTTCAGCTTGATTGTTATTAGTGTATAGAAATGTTATTGATTTACGTACATTGATTTTGTTACCTGAGACTTTGCTGAATTTATTTACCAATTCCAGTAGTCTCTTGTGGAGTCTTTGGGGTTTTCTGGTTCTATTTCCCTCTCTCCTCTTTTCTTCCTTCTTTCCTTTATCCAGAGAACTAGCACGCTACTAGATTTATGCAACAACAGATATTAAATTACTATAGCCCACCTTAAAAGCTGAATTATTTCACTTTTCATTCAGATGTGAAATGTTGCTTGTGGGTTCTATGCCTTAATTGGTGCTACTTCCTAGCATGACAGTCTGTAGGTGAGAGGAGCCATGGAAACTATTGAAGAGAAGAACTGCTGACTTTTTGGGATCTCCAGGATTATGTGCAAGCTGATGCTTCCTCTTGAAGGTAACAGAAATTCTGCTCAGGTCCTCAGAAATAAAACTTTAGGCTGCGGATGGGAGTTTTTCAGCCCTATCAGTGGTCACAAGACAATTGTGAGAGAGAAAGGAGACTTGGAAGTATTTCTGTAAGAAGAATAACAGAGAGAAAGAGAGGGAGGGAGGGAAAGAGGGATGAAAAGGAGAGAAAAAGGACGGAGGGCAGGGACAAAGAGAGAAAGAAGAAAACAACAATAACAATAAGGGAATGAATGGGTTGAGGATGGTGTAAAGTCCAAGGGGTGGGGGTGGGGACTAAGAAGATGACCTTCTATTTGCAGATAAGATGTCGTGTTTTTGAAAAAGGAAAGGGTCTATTTTGAGCAATCTCTAGTGGGGAGTTCTCATTACTTTATGGCACTAATTTATGGCACAGTTCTAGGCAGAAAATTAATAGCTCAAGCCTCAGATGAATAACTTTGTTTTTAATTATTTAAATAAAAAAGTGTGATTGGGAAAACCCAGGAAATATAAGAGAGTAATCAGCTGCCACCTCTTTGTCTGGGGGATTTAGAGTTGAATTAATTTAAATTTCATATCTGTGCTTCTATATTGATATGCTGACCCCATATTTCTTTTTTTAATAAAAGTGCATAATAATACCCTACAGGGTTACTGTGAAAATTAAATAAAATAAACTGTTTTCCAAATTTTTCTAATGATAATAATTACATAGAATGTTATACTTTACAAAAAGAGGGGAAAAAATCACCTAGAATACTTGCAAAACTCACCAATTCCTGGGTCCCATCTCAGACCCACTGAATGAGAATGTCCAGGACAGTGATCAGTGATGAAGTTTGTTTAACAAGAGCCCCAGGTGATTCTTATAATCTAGCAAATCTGGGAAAAAATGAATTAATATGTGACAATATCTTACAGTACAGTGATAAAGATATAATGGGGAAAAAAAAAACAATTGAGTGAATGAACAATCTAATGACTGGGACCATTACAAGTTCCTTGACTCAACCTTCCTCTTACATATTCAGGGGAATAATATTAGTACCCGTTACCACCCAGAGGTTGGGAGGAGGATTAGAGTTTGCCACTGGAAATTGCTCTGGGCTCCCTGGAAGGTAAGTGCTGTGTAAACACCAGCTGTTAGGTTTATTGGTTCGTTGGAAGCAGGCAGGAAAGGTTGAAAAATATTTGTCTCAGAGAGCTGCTCTCTTAGAGAGAATTGTGTGCTTAGGTTGTAACCCTAAGAGACCATGCACTGCTGGGGGTACGTGCAGTAGGGAAGAGCAGAGACTGCAATAATGCACAGCAGTCAAACCTCAGAGCTCCACAGGCCAGGCAAGGAAGAGAGAAGAGCCATGGGTCCTGTCCCATTGACAAATGTTTGCCGGAAGAAAGGCTGCTTGATTTTTTTAGGTGAAATAATCTAGTCCTCAGGAAGAGGATCATCTTTTATGGCCTGGAACACCTCACTGACAGTTCTCTCTGGGGAGTCATGAAGAGGGATGAAGCTCAAAGACAGGCAACCCAGGCCTTTGCCCTTCACCAACAGCAGCGCATGACGGAGTCAGCAAAATTGTACCTCTGTCTGGGCAAGGTAAGGACAGCCTGCTCCAGTTTCCACAAGGGTACCTTTTTTGCTTCAGGGAAGTTTTGAAAACATCTGCTAGTGAGGAGGAAGTCTGCTCTGAACAAATGCCAATCACCACTGCCTAGGACTTTCTCCCTTCTCTTTGTCAACTTTATCCTTCCTCAGCAGCCTCTAAAATCCAATTAAGAACCTGTCTGAATAGATTTGGGCTGCTATTTCAAAATGTCATAGACTGGGTAGCATATAAACAACAGAAATTTATTTACCATGGATCCAGAGGCCAGGAAGTCCCCCAAGTCAAAGCACCAGCAGATTCCGTGTCTGGTGAAGGCCAGCTTTCTGGTTCATAGATGTTGCCTTCACATGGTGTTAAAAAAAAAATGGATTATTAAAGTCGACTTGATAAAAGGGGCAAGCCAGCTCTTTGGGATCCCTTTTATAGAGGCACTCATCTCAGTTATGAGGGCTCCACTCCCATGGCCTACTAACTCCCAAAGGCCCCACCTCCTACTACCATCGCCTTGGGGGTTAGGATTTCAACATATAAATTTTGGGGGGACACAAACATTCAGACTATAGCAGGACCTCTGCTTCTGAATGCCTTCCCTGACTCTTCCTGCCTCAGTTTCCTTCTCTTCCTGGATTCTACTCAGTTCTTAAAACATAGTTTAATTTATAGGCCACAGAACAGTTTAAAAAACAGGATCTAAATCCAACCTTCTCAATTCCATGGCCTTTTTATATTTTGAGTATTTCAGCCAAAACCACATTACTTTTTTTTATAAAAGATTGTGGATCATGTGTGTGTTTCATCTTATTTGGTTACTAACAAATCATTGTAAAAATAAGAGCAGTTTTCTTCACTTTCCTATAGCCTTCTTCAAAAGTGATGAGACAACAAGGTTTATTCTTAATTATTTAGAAAGAGGTATGATATGAATAACTCCTAAATATCAAATAATTTGAAAGTGAGACACTTAAGGCTAGTTGTTTAATTCAGTCTGACATTACATTAAATATTTCCATAAGCTCCCCTACCAGCTAGGAGGTAGAGAACAGCTGCCAGAAACACGCTGTAGAGAGAATCCATGACTAAAATGTAAATAGAATGTACATTGGCAATGGAAAAAACACAATAAAAAATTCACTTGGACATCAAGAGTTAACAGTAACAGGGCCTGGTTTCCTTTGGGAATATTATAATGATGAATAATTTTAAAATATAAGAAGTAATTCCTATTCACTAGAAAAAATGTTTTATATATTACTTCGATTTTCCCAAAGGGCAAAGAAGTAGTACAATAAAATCTTCATCATTCAGAATTTATGATTACCTGCCTAGGAAATGGTTTAACGTTCACCTTTGTCCTCACTATCATTAAAGAACAATTTGAATACAAATGTTGTATGATGGTAATATCATCTGGAAATATTAAAATTACTTGAGAAAATATTTTGAAGAGTTGTTCAATTACATTTAAAAGTTTATTGTAAATTATCTTCATCTATTTATTATGCAAAGATCTTTAGGAAAATAGATAATTGGGGTAACTGGAATAATTTATAAACCTTCTTAGAAAAAACACAATTGCGTTCTCTTAAAAACTTCTACAATTCAACCCTCTCACTATTCAAGTTAGCCTTCCCCAATGGAGCTTGTCTTTAACATTTTTTAACTCTTCCTACGCTTAGATCAGTATCATAGCAAATTTGAAGTTGACAGAAATCAAATAATGGTAGTAATGGTAATGATGCAAATAATGCAGATAATTGCCCTGTCTAACCCAATTATGCTTAAAATTTGTACTAGACTTATTATTTACTGATAATCTGATTTCTTTGGGATCTCTCTGAGTTTTTAGGGTGGTTGGTTTACAGAATTTACATAACTCTGGGTCTATGAACCCCATGTTCCTATTAAAGGATTAGTGAGTTCTGTGAATCCCCTTGGGGAAAGCTGGTCTGACTCATGTCAAACTTGATGGGAGGCTGTGATAAAAAGGGTGAAGAAGGAAGGAATGTAGATTTCATCATTGCCCAGCATTAGCTGGAGGAGGGGATAACTTACAGCATGCAGGAACCAGAGGCACTAAGATCAAAGGCTAACTGCCATGCATCCAGGAAGCATAGGACTGTGCGGGGAAGAAAGAGGAAAGCAGATGTTAAAATCAAAGAAAGCTGAAAAAGATTTGGTAAATGGCTCTAAATAGGCCACAGGGGACATCTTCATAGGAAAAGTTGAGAAGAACCCTGACAGGTTTGGGAGATTAGTTGATTTCTTTTTCCTCATCTCTTCCTTTGCTCCTCACTCTTCTTCCACTCCCCCTCTCCCCAAAGAGCCGGCAATTAATTGACCACACCACAAGAGGTCCCTGGGTAGATGTTGACTTTCATCACTTCACCTTCCACCTCTATCAGCTGGGCTGAAGATGGTGGCTGCAATGAAAGGAAAGGGAAATTTTTTCTCCAAGGGAGAGAGAAAAATACGGAGCTGGCATTCATGATCTAACAATAGGTCCAGAAGCCTCTTCTAATAATCTGTAGATCTTTTGTCACCCCCGGGACATCTCTGTTTCAGCCCTCTCCCAGGTTGACCAGGAATACCAGTGTGGAAGGGGGTACTCTCTCTTCTAGTGTCCGCGTCTCCATTCCTCCCTTATTCCGCTGCCGTGAAGACGAAAGCAAAACAGGGTAAATAAGCCTGGCTTTGCAGCCACATACATCTGAGTATGAATCTCAGTTCCCATAATTGCCAGCTGTTATGATGCAGAACCAGTTATTTGACATTGGACTCTCAGTTTCCACACGTTTGCCTTGCAATCTTGCTGTGAGGATTAAAAACAATGTACAAAATACTGAGGCACAGTGTTGGAAGAGCGTAGGTAGACAGATCTTGGGAAAGTGACATAACTGCTCTAAACCTCAGTTTTTCTCCTATCAAACAGGAATAACAATAGTACTTACCTCATAGGATTAATGGATGGATCAAGAGAGTGATAACAAGAAACAGTGGTTAAGAACCCAGGCTCTAGGGTCAGACTGAAGGTTCAAATTTTGACTCCACCCTCATTGGCTGCATAACTTTGTGCAGTGTTGAATCTCTTCATGCCTGGGTTTTCCAATCCGTAGAATGAGGAGGATGATAACACATTTAAGGGATTGTTACAAGGATTAAATTAAGTTCTATCCTTATGCCACAAAGAACAGTGCCTGGTATATAGTAAATGCTATATAAATGTTTGTTAAATTTTTTAAAATGAGAGAGAGATAGTATATAAAACATGTTAACACAGTATCTGGTATATAATCACAATTTTAATATTATATTATTAGCTAGTGATTATTATATCATTGCTTTAGTTTAATATTAAGTAACTTCTCCTCACGTGACTTTTGAAAACCTCTGCAGATTTATAAATCCCAGGGTAGTGGAACATACCTAAAAGATCGTCTTGTGTGGTGGTTGTAAAAAATGACTGTAAAATTATTTGGCTTTCATCCCATGAAGAGGTAGGGTTTACATTCCCTTCCACTGAATCTGGGTTCTGTAACTGCTTACATGATGTGATAGTGTACAAGTGATGCTTTAACCTCCTGTTTCCTGGGATACCTGTTCTTGGAACACAGCCACAATGCTATGAGAAAGCCAGTCACGGGCAGGCCTATGTGAGGAGGAGCTGATACTCCCAGCTCAGCAGAGCACCCAGTTGACATGAGAATGAACGAACTTGAAGGTGCATCCTTCTTACCCGAGTCAAGCCACCAGAGCTGACAATGCATGGGACAGAGACTGCCTGTTCCTGGTGTGCTCTATCCAAATTGCAATTTTGTGAACAAAAATTTTGTTGTTTCCAGCTATTAGTTTTGGGAAGGTTTGTTATGCAACAATAGGTAGGTAGAACATCTATTTGTTCCCCACTATGATGTTTGCATCTCCTCTACACTATCACTTCAGTTATTTAACTTCTGCTTAACTATTCAGTCATTCAACAAGTATTTATTGAATGTCTATGTACAGACATTTTTTTTAGGCACTAGGCATCGATGAGTAACACAAAGGTCTTGGCTACAGATTCTTCATTCTAGGGAGAAAGAAATACAAAAAATGAATATTATATATATAGATGGATAGATACAGATATAGATATGTATTATGAAAGGGAGAAGGGATAAAAAGCAATAAAGTGTGTGCGTGTGTGTGTGTGTGTGTGTGTGTGTGTGTGTTTTGAGGACAGGTGTTCCTATTTTAGAAAGGGTGTTTAGGGGGCACTCTCTAATGAGGTGACATCTGAGAAAAGATCTGAAGAAAGTGAGGGAGCTGATACACAGATCCACACAGGAGGAATGCTCCTAGCAGAAGAAAGAGCAGTGTCAGGTCTTGAGTCAAGACCATGCCACAAGGACTCAATAGAGTTTCGAGGTTGGAAAGGAGTGTGCAAAGAGAAGATTGATGGGAGATAAGGTCTAAGCAAAGACAAGGCTTAGATGACACAGGGTGTTGTACAAAAAAATGTAATTTAATTCTAAGTGAGATGATAGATAATCCATTAGAGGGGTTTGATCACTTCATTATCTTAATTGAGTTAAAATCTACATAAAATTAAATGCACCAATTTTAGGTGCACATTTTGATGAGTTTTAACAAATGTGTATTCCTGTGTATATAACCTCAGTCATCCAAAAAGTTCTCTTTTGTCCCTGACCCATTAATTCCCACCTCTGTCTAATAGGCAAACACTGTTCTGATTTCCATCACTGTAGACTAATTTTGCCTATTCTTGAATTTAATATAAATGCAATTGTACAGCGTGTACTATTTTGTTTTTGGTTTCTTTCACTTAAAATGTTTTTGAGATTCATCTGTGTTGTTTCTGCCGAATAATACTCTATGAATATATTACAATTGGTCTATTCATTCATCTATCAGTAAATATTTGGGTTGTCGCCAGTTCTTACTCACTATGAATAAAGATTCTATAAAAATTCTTGTACAAGTCTTTTTGTGGGCATATGTTTTTGTTTCTTGTGGCCTAAATGTGGAACTGATAGGTCATAGGGTAGGTACATGTTTAACTTTATAATAATCCGAACAGTTTCCAAACCATTTGTGCCATTTTGTACACCCACTAGCAGAGGATGAGAGTTTCAGTTATTCAGCACATTAGCCAACATTTGGGGTTGTCAGTTCTTTCCTCTGCCCTGGTTTCCTACTTTCACAGCAGTCGTGAGAACCTATGCTCACCATGCTTCACCATAGGGCCAAGACAGGAAAAGAGGGTTTTGAGAAAAAAGACATTAAGCTTCTAGAAAGAATTTCAGTAATCTTCATAGTTGGTCACATGTTAAAAATACCTGATGAACTGAAACAAGCTCTTAGTCTACACTTTTGTAACACAGTACAGTATTTAACCAACTTCCTTGGCAAAGTAAAGTTCTCTTTATCTAACTAATTCCGTATGTCTCTTCTATTCTATTGTCAGAGAACGTGAGTTATCATCTTCTATAATATACCATTTGTCTATTTCAAAAAAAAAAGTAAGTTATCACTCAATTTGTTCTTTTCCACGTTATGTAATCCTAGTTTCTTTAACATTTTCTTGTAAATCTGATTTTCTAATACTTTTAGTCATGGTTGTGACTATTCTAAGAAATACTTCTAAATATACCACATCCAGTTGTTCTATTAAAGCAATAGTTTCAGGTTTCAAAGCAGTGATTTCAGCTATAGATTTACTTTAAGCATTTCTCCAAATATATGTGCACTAAAGCCAGTATGAATTGGTTTTTGTGGGTTATAACAATTTTTCTGCTTATACTCTTTGCAAGAATGAAGGTATGAATGATTTCCAGCCACATGTGTGCTCTGTGTATATGTGTAGTGTTACATAGTTGAATAAACACAGCTGCACTTATTAAATTGTATGACTACACAAACACACATACATGCATGTGCACACACACACTCTTACACATATGAAGCATTCAGATAAATCCAGTCAGGGTGTTTATTTGACTGGGTTATGGTGTGGTCACTTGAGTAAGTGTTTTTGCTTGGTTTATTAGGCTCTCGTGTTGTTTGGTAACATAAACACCCTGTCCTAGATGTAAGGGTCCTTACTACAGCACAGGTTTTTCACATTTTTATCCTTTACATTGCCTTCTTTTCTGTTACAGGAAATAAAAACAATCACACTACGCCATACAAGTCTTATGTGAATGGATTGAGACAATAGCCAATAACTATAAAACAAGAAAAGCATTTGCAAATGTGAGACTTCTATATGTAAAACTGTTTAGTGATTATAAATATCTTGTATAAGTTGAGGGAGAAAAGAAAATGTTTTTTTCTGTTTCCTGAGCCTCTGAAAGTTTTCAAATGGATTAAATGCTCATGAAGAAAAGTGACTGA
>RJWJ010022811.1:0-26472 GCA_004363605.1 Indri indri | reverse complement strand
ACAGGCATGCGCCACCATGCCCGGCTAATTTTTTTTTTCTATATATATTTTTAGCTGTCCAATTAATTTCTTTCTATTTTTGGTGGAGACGGGGTCTCGTTCTTGCTCAGGCTGGTCTCGAACTCCTGAGCTCAGAACTATCCGCCCGCCTCGGCCTCCCAGAGTGCTAGGATTACAGGCGTGAGCCACCGCGCCCGGCCAAGTTTGCACTTTTAATATAGCATCATTGGCTCTGACTTGGGGAGTGGTATTATGCCAAAATATATATTGTCCCCATTTTGTGTCTAGCAAGGTGAGAATTTGGATATATGGCTATTTTATATAAACTACAGGGAGAGACTAAATGAACTTTAGGATTAGCTTGAGAGGGAAGAGAGGGAAAAAATTATTTGAATTAAAGCAAGAGAACATTCAGTGTCCTACCCCAGTTATACAGGGGATAACAAGTTAGCTGCTTTGTAGCTCTCCAAATATAATAAATAATAAATAAAATATCCAAGCATTGGAAGTCTTCTTTGGGGCCCTCCAGTCAGTTGGATGGCAGCTGACAGGAGCTGTGGCTACCTCAGGGATTAGCAGTTTATAATCCCTCATGAAATTATGTAAAGCACTATGCAGATATTTATGATTATATCGTGAGGGAGAAATTGGATGTGTGGGCCCAAGGTTTGAAGTAGGAGAAAGTGCAAAGGCACAGTAAGAGTAAAAGGTTTTGCTGTGATTCTGTTTGGTAAAACTTCTTCTGAACGAAGATTTCCTCAAAGAAACAGGAGCAAAATATAATCAGCTTGAGGGCTCTGAGCATAGCATTGTGCTATATGGATCAAAAGGAAGTCTAAGCTTTTGATCCCTTTTCTCAGGTGGGGAATGAGATTTAGAGGTATGTCAGCATATACAAATTCAGTTCTAAGATGTTGGGAAGAAGCTTTGAAGCCAATAAAAATCATAAGGCAGGATTTCATTAAAAATAGTTATTCGGGAACATACAGCAATGGTGTGTGGTACATTGGGCTAGTGCTGGAACATGGCATTTATGAACACACCCTGAGATGCCTCGCACCGGCCACACCACAAGCTCTGAAACTCAGTTGCAGGGGGATGTCAAGCAATGACTTCATGATCTGGGGAGCAGTGACACAATCCAGTGCCACAATGGGTGATCAAGGACTGATGGCTGCAGTCCCAACAGTTACATCTTTAGTCAGAGAGGAATGAGCTCATTTCATACAAAGCCATTACAAAATCCATGGGGTGATGATGTGGACAGTCCTAAAGCCTAAAAATAGTAATAGAGACATCTACTAAAAGGTTGATCCCGTGTTTTTGTTGCATTGTAGGGGCTGTAAAGTTGGCATGATCATCATACCATAGGGTGGTCTCCATACACCTGGCATTTGGATTACTAAGGGCCCTTTACTTAACCCTCAATAATTTTGAGATAGGATTAATGTAAATTACCAATACTTTATCAAAAGTAATAATTGTAGTACCCTTAACAATTTCTAGTTCAGAGAGCACTTTCTCATATATATTACTTTATGAAAGAAACAGCTTCTCTGTAAACTAAAACAAATGAATGGCGTTCGGCAGTTGTAGGTTGAATTGTCTCCTCCTAAAATTCCTATGTTGAAGTCCTAAGCCCCAGTACTTCTGAATGTGACTATATTTGGAAATGGGGTTGTTGTAGATATAATTATTAGTAGTTCATTTAAGATGAGGTCATTAGGGTGGGACCTAATACAGTATGACTGATGTTCTTATAAAAAGGAGAGATTTGGACACAGACACATGCACACAGGGAGAATGGCAGGTGAATGTGAAGGCAGAGATCAGGGTGATTAGTCTACAAGCCAAAGAACACCAGAGACCTCTCACAAACCATTAGAAGATGGAAGAATGGCATAGAACAGATTCTTCTTCACAGTCTTCAGAAGGAACCAATCCTGCTGACACCTTGATCTGAGACTCCTACCCTCCTCAACTGTGAGACAATAAATTTCTGTTTGTGGTATTTTTTATGGAAGCCTGCAGCTTTGAATGTTACCTTTCTTTTTCCACTTTTCTCTGAATCCATTTGAAATTGGAGTTTGATTTCCTTAGAGAAGGTGTGAGTGCCAGGTTGGTGGTGGAGGTAGCAAAGGCTATCACAGGGGGTGATCAGGGGAGGACGTCACAGCCAGCAGAGGATGGTGAATGGCAGCCTGGAGGGAAGAGGCCACAGAGTTTACATGTGGGACTCCTTAAGGTACCACACTCAACCCCCTTTTCCTTCAGCCTACACCTTCTCCCTATCTGCTCTCATGGCATCAATCCCCATGCATTAACTGATAGCTCCCAAATCTCCAGCTCTAGTCCATACCTGTGTCCTGAGCTTTTATTTCATATATTCTACTGATTGTTAACCTCCTTCCTAAGAGGCCCACAGGCATCTTGGACTCAGCAAATGAAAAATTAAATCTACTGTCTTCTACCCAAACTCGTACCTCCTCTTCTATTTACGATACCATTCAATGGTACCTCAATTTACTCATTCACAAATCACCCAATCCAGGGTCCCAGGTATCATCTGTACCCCTCCTGTTCCCTTGACAACTTCATCCAGATGATTATGAATAGCTATTAATTCTGTCTCCCTAATGTCCCTCAAATCCATCCCTTCCTCTACATTTTCAGGTCCTACCTTAATTTGGACACACGTTGTTTCTCAGTAACTTTTTCACTGATTTCCTTACATCGCATCTCTTTCCCTCATGGCTGCCGCAGCCATCTTTCTAAAATACGCATCATCTCACTTTCTTGCTCAAGGCTTCAGTGGCTTCCCAGAACATACAGGATTATGTTTAAATTCCTTGGCATGTCCCCCCTTCATTTTTGGGTTCCTGCTTGCTTTCACAATTTTTCCCTCTTTCAGCTTTCTTGAGGTATAAATAACAAATAAAAAATTGTATATATTCAAGGTGCACAACATGGTGTTTTGATGTGCATACATATTGGCCAGACACAGAAGAACAAATACTGCATAATCTCACTTACATGTGGAATCTAAAAAGGTCAAACTCACGGATACAAAGAGAAGTCTGCTTTTCCAATTTTATCACCTACCTCCTATTTCCTTTTGAGCTCTAACCATTAGGAGCTATCAACTAACTAGTTTCCTGAATGCATCCTGCTCTTCCACGTGGATGTGAAGGTCCATTTCCTTTTTCCTCTTTCTGCAATGCCATTTCTTCTTTGCTTCTTTGCTAAAGTCCAGCCATCCTTTAAGACACCCCTAAATATGGTGTTTTTTCCCTTTTACTTCATGCTGGGCATATAGTGGTGAGAAAGATAGTCACAGTCTGGTGGGGGATGTGTGCCTCAAGCAAATCATCATGATTATTTTATTTTCATTATTGTCAACACTATAAAGGGGGGGTCCAACCAGTGGAATGTCCTGAAATGACGAAAGTGAGAAGACTTCTTGAAGAAGCGCTCATGGTGTCTTGAATGTGTCTGTAGGTAAAATCATCCTATGGTTATAATAATTCTCTGGCTTATGAATCCTTGGAAGCAGATTCTAGGTAGGTCCTATTCATATTCACCTTCCCAGCATCCAGCACAATACCCGTACATATACATAATTAGCACTTACTTTGATGTTTATGAATAATTGAATGAATGAAATAATGACCTGGATAGATAGATGAATAGATGGGCTCGATTTGTTTAAAGGACAATACATATGGGTATCATGAAGTTAATGGACAACACCAAGGTGATAAGTATCAGCAGAGGAAGTAAGGAAATGATGCAATCCATCAGATGAACCAGGCTTATATCCAGGGTAAGGAATGCAGGCAGAAATCTCAACACTGGCTCATCTGTGCAAGGATCAAGCCGAGAATTAGGAAATTTTCTTGCAGGAATAACACTGAAGCTCAATCTTCTTTGGGCTGTTGGTCTACACAACAGAACAACCAGAGCAGACTATTAGAATAGAACAGGGTTGGCAAATTATGGCTTATGAATCAAATCCAGCCTTCTGCCCACTTTTGCCCACAAAGTTTTATTGGAAGACAGCCACACTCATTTGTTTGTCATTCATCTATGGCCTCTTTTCATGCTATAATGTCAGAGTTGAGTAGTTGCTGTAGACACCGTGTGGCCTGTAAAGCCTAAAATATTTACTATATGGTCTTTTACAGAAAAAAATTGCTGATCCTTGGTCTCTAGAACATTAGCTGTTTTCTGTATGCCTATCTTCAGCAGTGCTGTTATTGAGCACTGCTAAGGATTAGGTGCTGTCCTAAATTCTTTATGTGTGTTAACTCATTCAAACCTCATAACCATCATGTGAAGCAGGTATTATTATCATCTCCATTTTATGGAAGAGAAACTCCAGGCACAGAAAAGTTAAATAATTTGCCCAGGATCACACAGCTGATGAGCTGTGCCCTTAACCACTGCACTACACTGCCTCTATCTGGAAGCATCCTCTTTGTTATGGACAGGAATGGGTATCACAGGTGGGGGTTTCTCAGAGTGAAAGGTGTCACATCATTGTTGCCTTAAACATAAGCTGAGGACTGAATGGCTGGTATGATCTTGCTGCTTTCCCAGAAGATTAATCTGGAAATCCTTGGGAAGACATACATAGAATTTGGTGACCATTTGTTCCTTTGTCTGGAACTGACAGCCATGCACCTAAGATATCATTTGCTTCTTATTTAATACACTGGTTTCCCAAAGAGAATTGTACCATTTTCCTATTTCAGTGAGGTGTAAGTTATGGGTGGTGTATTAGCTTTCCATCCAACTGAATGTATGCTAAACAACTTTTAGAGAAACTGGGATTTCTTAACATTGAGTAAATCAGTAGAGAGAGTGTAGTTGTAAGCTCTCTAGAATTTCACCAAGTTTTCTTTTTTGATAATATGAACTTGTCTAAAGAGAATCTAAAGATTTGGACTGGGAGTTAATAGTAGTGGTCATGATTATAATAGTATCATACATTTATTTAGATCTTTGGACTTGATAAAAAAAGGAGTTAAAAGATGCTAAAGAATGTGGATTATCCCTTCTTCAGAGAGAAAATGAAGGAGTTATGGATTATGTCTCACAAATGCTTCAAGGTCATCCTTTCTCCCTGTCTTGCTAAAACAGAAAAATAACAGATAGCTGTCAGAGCTGTGATTGTCTCCTGTTCTATTGGAAACAGAACATGAAGGCCAAGCTAACACTGATAGAGATGTGTTGTGACAGGAGTTGGCACGGTATAATAGTGATCATTGCCATGACCGGGATGTGTTCTTGTACAATCTTTCCTATAACAGGAACATTAGTTTCTGCTGGCAGAGTCTTTTCTTCTTCTCAATGCCTGTCTTGTTATGTGACTGTTCCAGCTGCCTTAAGTGGTCCCCTAGCACCTCTGCAGACGGAGGTGAGAAGGAGACAGCCATCTGTGTTGGATGCTTGGAGGTTCACCTGCCTGGGGGGAGAGAGTCTTGGAACAGATGATAGCTCTCAGACCTGGAGTCCAAGATCCCTGCCTGGGATGACTGATCAGGTCTGTAATGCCAACGGTTATTTCTTCTGCATATTTTGGACAGCAGCTATTAAACTGCTGGGCTCTCAGTCACTTCTACCTAATTAGGGAAGGAGATCACTTGCTCACTGTCCTCAAAATGGCACCAGTATCCACTTCTCCCATCCCTGTCTCTCTGAGTCTTGGGTCTCACAGCCTGTGCTGTCCCAGAGGTCTATGTTTGCCAGCTTGCACATGGTTAATGTAATTTTACTGCCAAGTCAAGGGGGAGTACTTGCAGGCTAACGACACACTTGTCATCTGAGGAATTTAGAGCAGTTCAAAAATAATTTATATTACATGGAGTAGGAAATTTAAACAACTTTGTTGGAAAATGGACCATATCATACACTTTTTAGAGATTCTTTTATGTGACTATAGAATGGCATCATGAGAACATTATCTGTTTTCTGTTTATGCTATTTACCATGCCAGGTTACTTTCTATTACCATATATCTTTAATTTTGACAGTGAACAGATCTACTAAAAATAGAATTACAGCATCATTTTAATTACAGCCATTTCAGTTTCTCATCAACATAACAATGAAAAATGGAAGGGTTGCCACAACGTTGCTGAGTCGTCATCTCTTTTAATAGCTTTCTGTGAGTGTAGCGTGTACTACCAGCTAATTATGAAGATTAACTCTTGCAGATGGGATGCAAGTACCTATTTTTAATGATCTTTAAGCACTGAAGAAGGATGAAGGATTGAAAATATAAGAATCTTAACCTTAGTTTAATATATTTCACCCCATCTACCCTTTTATCCCTGTTGAACTGTTGGGTATTTAGTTTGCTTTTTTTTTTTTTTCTTTAATTCCTTAGTTTTCCTTAATATTTTGTTATGTTGGAGGAGAGATTGGGGATAGCAAAGGAAGCAAGCAATTACATTTTTGTAAGAGTCACAGTCAAGACTGTTTAGAACAAATTGAAGTCCCCAGGAAAGGTTTTCCATATCTCCCAAACTCCACACAGTTTATTTAATGATGCACAGAAAGTGAGTTATTGATCCGTGTGCGTAGTGGTCGGCAGGGAGGGAGAGCAGTGTATTCCAGCAGCTTCTCTCAGTCTGCAGAGTTACTCAAAGCAGGAAAGACCCCCGATCCCCTGCGATCCCCTGCAGGAAAGACCCACGATACCCTGCCTCTATTAATCCATTGTCCTAGTCATGGCAACAGGCCACGGGCAAATGTCAGTTTCATATCGTCTTGCTTAGGGACATGACCACGAGTAAGTGCCAGACTTCCCTCATAAAGTTGGCTTTTATAAGCAATAAATCATGTGCAGATGCACTTAACTTTATAAATATGCCTTTAAAAGTGTGATGTCTAAATCATGTTATGGAATCATTACCAATGTATAGACCTTAAAATTTCTAGAATAGAGAGCAATATTTACTCCTACTAACTTTCTCCACATTAAGAAATAGTTTCACTATCAGGATATGATTTTGGCTTAGAGAAGCCTATCTTGGGATGTCTAGCTATGGGATGCATTTTGATTAAATTTACTGGTAGTCGAGGCAGTATGTAAATGTTACCAAATAATCAACTGGTCAATCTGTGTGAATGAATCAATTTGCCAAAGCCTAAGAAACCACGGATTAGGAGCGGATCCAAGTTCTGTGGGGTCTGAGGCTTTTACAATTCGGGGAGTTTTCTTTAAGAAAAAGAATACAAAGTTTCAAAGGCTAAATTAAATGTGACAATGAATGTTTATTTAGAAAGAGAAATCACAAGTTAAGCATTTATAAAAGTATACAGATACCAAATCATCACAAAATCCAGTAATCCCTGCCTTATCTTCATCTGGTGTCCCCAAGTTTGGAATCTCTCAATTGAATATCTTCAAGAACCTGAGTCGATGAGCCATTTAAAGTGTCAAGGCAGCAGAATTGGAAGTAATTCCATCATTTTCGGAAACTTTAAAGCTGTAATTTATAAATTACATTTATAAATTGAACTACAGGATACCAGAAAAAAAAACCAAAAGGAACAAATTAAAACATACAAATGAGCCCAAAGAATGACTGATTTGAAGGACTTTCTCATTTAGCACAACCAGTTCAAGAAATCCAAGTCAAAAAAAGATCAATAAATTTGCTTTAACCAGTAAGAAAATTGATCATATTATAACTGCTTTTGTACTGAGATGGTTTTCATTTTGTTTACCACCAAAATTTATGTTCTTTAAATGCTTAAATAACTATTTCTTAGCCTTTTGTTTCCTGTTGCTTGCAATAGAATCAGAATAAAAATTTTGACTCAATTATGTAAATTTAAAGCTAAGGATGAAAAGTAAATCATTTACATATTGACCTTATATATATATTTATATATATTCATAGGTTCTGAGAGTAGAATGGTGAAATCTTTGGGGAAACCATTATTATTCTGCCTACCATATTTCTGTTAAAATAAAATCAAACTGAAACTTTCTTTTTTGGATAAAAAAAATCCTGAAAGATAACACTATATTTTTATTAATTAATTTTCTGATGCACTTCTATAATTGCTACATTTTTAATTACATTCTCTTTGCCTCTTCAAATACCAAAAATTTTAAATATAATTTTCTCTATCTAGAAATAGATATAGAACATAATTTTCTATAGAGATAATAGACAGATAATATTCTTTCCTCTATCATGGTTGATTCAAAATTGATTAGTATAACTGATAGTTTGGAAACATTTATTTCAGCTCGGCCTCCCTCTATTGGTAATATCATGCCAATATTTAGGATTTTTGTGAAATTACAAAACACCTCGTAAACTTTGTATAGTAACTTTATGGTTTTAGGCATTTTAAGCTTTTTTAGGGAGTATCTATCTGAAATATTATTTGATCTGATAATACTCGTTAAACATCCTCATGCAAATTGTTTTTCTCTACTACAACATTCATCTGCCTTTTGCTTTTTTATTTCTGATTTTTTACAGTCCTGCTGTAATTGCTTTTCTCATATTCATGATACTGGTATGCAAGTTTTAGTTTCCATTGTGATATAATAAGAGTTTTGGAGATACTGAAACTTCTGCCAGTCTTCTTTATCAGTTTACATTTCGGCTTCTTCCTTCTTATCACCTTCGAATTTTAGTACGATCAATAATTCTGAAAAATAGCAAATGGATCCAAAATTAAAGAATAAAGAATAGCAGAGTTTAATGCATTTTAAATTGCTACTATATTTTATTCACCTAAAAGTGTTACAATTAAATTAATCTTATACCACATACAGTGACTTTTAAAAACACTTGTTTGTAAGCCATCAGGGAGTTCGAGTCTTAAATGTTAGCTGCCTGTTCTCCTTGCATGGTGCCATGAAATAAAAATGCCTCTTTCTCCTGCTGCAACTCTGGCTTTAGTGTCCGGCTTTGCTGTACTGGGTGAATGGACCCCACTTTGGTTCGGTAACAATTTCATCACTTCAGTGTGAGAGATGACACAGACTTATTTTGGGAAAGAAAGGCCACGGACCAATGGAACAACGCTCTATAAATGGCACAGGCTTGACATTTCTCATGTTTTTAAGAAGCAGCAACTTCCCATTTGCTAAGTGGCTATTAAAATTGTGCTCATCAGCTATTGCTACCATTTTCTGTAGGAAATATGGATAATATTTCCACCTTGGGAAGTGACAAAGCAGTCAGGCTAAAATAGATTTTTTGAGTTTATACACTGCTTTAATGGCCTCAACATTTGGGAAACGCTTCATTAAACAGTTTTATTTAACATAGGACTTGACTTCCCAGAGTCTTTGAGATGTTAATGTGAATATCAAAGGTGTTTCAAGCAGGGATTAGGGTATGCAACAATTCCTAAACTTATTCAATCAAGAATCTCTCTCTCTCTTTTCCAATCCACAGGCTCTCCTGTGGGTATGAGTTTGGGGAGAAATACCAGGCTTGTATTTCCATTAGCTGTGACCAGGTGAGGAGTCAGAACTGATATTCCTGTCTGAGCCAACTGAGATTACACAATAAATAAACACTATGGTACAATGACAATAGTTTTATTGAAAACAATTATAGTTGTTATTCATGAGTCTGTGATCACTAACATTTTCAAAGATTTTAAAATAGATATAATTCAGAACAAGATTTAAATGCATTGAAGCAACTCAAGACACAAAACAATCGTCTTTCTGATTAACCTTGATTGTGGATTATAAACCCTTGCAGAAATCTTAGACATTTGTTCCTGCTGTGAACAAGATGCCCCATAAAGGCTTGAAGTCAGGTGTAAAGGGGAGTTTAAAAGAGAAGAGGGAGCTGAGTTATGGGTAAGAGAAGAACACGGCTGTGGGAATGGAAGGGAAGAAGTACACAAAATGAAGCATGAGCGATGACGCCCACTGCCGACAGGGTCAAGGTTGGGACGAAGGCTGAGTTTGGACGGCTCTGCGGCCAACCAGTGACCACAGGGCAGTGTCTATGCTGCTGTGCTATCACGTCTCAAAACTGAGCCCACCTCTCTACCTCCCCTGCTCAAGTTCAGCCTAGCTTTATATTGAAACTGCCTCTTATTTTTCTAATTGGAACCCCTGCCTTAAAGTTAGTTTTTATTCCAGTATATTCTCCTCACTACTACCAGAAATATCTCCCAAAATTTAAATATAAAAATGCTAGGGACATCCACACAAGTTCTTTGGAGAAAAACCATAATGATTGCAAAATAGGAAGGAAAAAAGAGGGGAAAAAGAGTTGGCCAAGATTTGGATCATGAGCTCACCTGGTGTTGGCCAGGTGACAGGTAAAGGCAGAGGAAAGCAGTGCCCTCTCAGTGTGCCTTGCATTATATCATGTACATATGGCCCTAGTCCTCTTTCCTGATGGACTCCTCATTAGGATTTGTCTAGAAATCAAGATTTTAGGCAAACTGCTTTTGAGGAGTTGAACCAGTCCCCTGGCTGTGTTATCTGAGCCTCATCGATTGCAGACAGCCACAATATAAGGTACAGTGTATGTTCACTTGTCTGTGATCAGTCATACCACCGACTCACCTCCCTTTCCTAATGTCATTTCTTCCATTAAGACTCTCCCCTTCTTTGGCATGACTGGTGCTTGGCGCAAGGCTTCTGAATGTCTTTCTAAAAATCAAAGCCTAATGCTTTGAAAGAAAGATAAAGGTACTAAAAATACCTGTACTATATGCCCTGGTGAAAAATTGTAACCTGGGGCTTTCTAGCTAAAATTAAGAATAAAGAGAGGAATGAATGGAATCACAGATTCAAGGAATATCAATAGCAGACCAACTTCAGAGCCATTAAATTATGGCTTCAAGTTTCGCTCTGCCAATTTCTGGCTCTGTTAATATGTAAAATAGTAAAATGGGATTAATAACAGTATGCACCTCATAGGGTGGCTGTGAGAGTTAAATGTTTTCTGTACTTAGTGATTAATAAATGTTAGCTAATATTTTTTTTGTCCTTGATAATAGCTTAATCAACAGAAGTTAGGATCGAAGTTAGACATGTTAGAGGTTAAGAAAAAAATGAAGATTAATCCTTTGTCTTTTCCCACATTGATTGACTTATTGAAAGATTAATTGTTAACATTTTTTTAAGCACCTGTTAGATTCTAGGGCAGATACTTCAAAACAGAGGATACCCTTGGGAAGTGCAAAATCTAGAAACTTAGAGAAAACAGCTACTTTAAATCCTGTTTTGAAGTAAGGTATAGACCATTTAAATATCAGTTGAATAATCCATCAACATATTAAAATTTCAAAGTTTAGAGATGAATAAAAACTCATAGGTCATTTTCGCAAACCCTTTTATTTTATAGATGCCCAAGCCAACTTGCATCATTCATTCATTCAGGTCAATCATTTATTTAATGATGTTTATTGAGTGCCACCTGTTTTTAAGGTTATCAGTAGGTAGTATTGTCAATTACTGTATTTATTAAATCTAAAATAGCCATTGATTTTTAGGTGATATCATCATTATACATAATATTAAAAGCAATGCTTCCCAATCAGACTATGACACCATGTTTTTTCCATCTTAAAATTTTTCTTTTACATTATCAAGACACTTTTAAGCTTATATTTTTCTTTTATCATTTACCATCTTTGTGCATGTGTAAGGAAATACAGGTAAAATAAATTGGTTATTATTTCAGGAAGATGTGGAATTGTAGTCATTCTTCCTATGAAGAATTTTGTTCCACTGTTGTTAGATTTATACTGTGTTGCTCAGTATCCATATCTTTCTGCATCTATAGCACATTTTTTAATGCCAAGTAATAATGCAAAATTTTAAAGAATGCATTGAAACTCATCATTTGTAGAACCAACAATGTAAATAACTCAACCAAAGTGACAACCATGCAAAGATCTATGACCAAATTTGCACATGTGCAGGTAATTAGAACTTCATCACAACTGCAACCCTAGGTGACAGTATTTCAAGATGCCATCAATTAGAAAATGTATCTCAGTTTCAGAGATACTTAATATGTGGGGGAAATGGAAAACCACTTTTGATAAAATGTGGTGATTACAGAAATATAATGTGACAAATACCTGTAATATTTTCTAATGCTGTGGGACAAAAGTGGAGAAATGGTCAGAGTATATTCGATTTTAGTCTCCTCATGAATATATCCCCAATTCTAAATGAACTCTGGCACATAGGAAGGGCAAAGTATGAGCCTCTTTAGGGAATGAATAGATAACTAAGATTGATTTTTCTTTTCTGAAGGAGAAGGCAGGTTCTTATCATTATTAATTTTGACAAAAGAAAGATCACCAGTGACCTCATAATCTGAATGATTACTTTTTTTTATATACTCCATCCTAATGTTCATCTATATACAGTTTTAGTTTTTTTAGTTATAATGATGAATATAACATTTTTATACATTTCCATTGAATTATAATTTTATGACTGTGTAATATTCCATTGAATTATATAGAGAAATTTATTTAAAGAGTCCTTATTTTTATACATTTAGATTAATTCTTATGCTTCACTATTTTAGACAGAGCTGTAAATAGTATTATTGCATACTGAGTTTTTCCTTCTGTTGAATTATTTCCTTTAGAAACATTCCCAGGAGTGGAATTTTTGGGTCAAAGGGAATGATAAATTTTTATGGCCCTTATGGTATAAAGTGCCATAAGAATAGGTTCTAATAAAAGTTCAGTGGCAGTTTCTCCTTAAAGATTCTGAAGGTCAGAGGAATGTTTAGCCACTTTACAATATTGTCTACTCTGTTTTCCGGGATGTGTGTGTCACTGGAGGCATGGCTTAAGAAGAAAAGAAAAAGAAAACAAATAAAATACATTGCTATGGCTTAGTCCCTGCAGTACCCTCTGACTTTCTTATAGCCTGGAAGCTGCAGTTCAATTTCTGGCTCTGATTTCTCACTTCTCAGCTCTTTGCAACCAAATGTAAGGCTGTAATGATCTTTTCCTAAGGAAAAGCAGGCATTATTAGGTAGGACATGGAGCAAGATTCCTTTTGACCCCTTCAGAATTGGACAGGAAAAGATAAGATTTCGTTAAGGAGGATGGATTGGTTACAATGTAATTTGAATAGTTGCTCTGTGGAATTACTCCAATTCAGAGGGTCAAAATGATGTTTATTTTGTTGGATTCAAGATAACTTACATAGCCACAGACTCTGGAAAAACAACAGCTACAGCCACCAAATGTAGACTGCAGCTAAAAGTTAAGGGCATGTGAAGGCTATGTATGAATTTAGGACAGAAATGCATGCCTCAAGGAGTTATATGCCATTTTAGAGTTTTTTCACAATCCTTTAGATCATGTCTGGGTTTCTACCTTAGCCTCCCCATCACATGGAGAAGGTAAATGAGAAGACAGAGATATTTACCTCCCTTGATACTGAAGGAAAAACTTAGGTATGTATCACAATTCACATAATTCTTACATGGGCTGCGTTCTCCATATAGGAGGGTGGCCTTGACCTATCTTAAGCAGAGCCTATCTTTGTTTTCCAGTAAATAGTTTATCCACGTTCTCTCTCTCCTTCCAGTTACAAAAGACCTTAAGCATCTTTTTGAGAAAAGGCAAGCTAGGGCCAGGGATGCCATCTGTGGCTATGGGAAAGCAAAATGAAACAAAATTTTATCTCCAGAGGATGCCATCATGGTTATCAGAACATAGAAATTGCTCTTTGCTGACCTGTGTTAGGATTATCATGATACTAAATCTCAAAAAAAGTCTCCAGACACAATGTGATACTATGACACCAGAGAGGTCAAATCTTATGAAGTCTGAGTTCAGATTTCAATCATTGTGGTTTTATAACATTTATTATAGAAATAGGTAACTTACCAAGTCTGGGTCTCTCTAGTATTTTGATTAAACACTTTGTGCTTATAACCACGGAAACATATTTATGTTATATTAGTCAGGACACATTCAGGGGGAAGTGACAGAAACACAGCACCAATAAAAAAGAAACTTATTGGTTCATGTTATAGGGAAGTTCTGATAATTTTGGGTACAACTGGATCCAGGGGCTTGAATGATGACATCGCATTTCTATTTTAATCTCTGTTTAATGGTTCTGTACTTTTTGTGTTTGACTTCTTTTTCATACAGCATCTAGCCACATGTTAGGAAAGATGGACAATGGTAGCCCAAAGTATGCACTCATCATTTGTCACCGTCCAAAAAGAGAGATCCTGTCTCTGTCAGTACCACATCTCAAGACGGACTTTAACTGGCCATGTTGGTGTTCATATGCCCATCCCTGAAAAAATTACTCTAGTTAGGAAAATAATGTCCTCTGATTGGTGAACTTGAATAATACTTCATCCCTTTGGCAGGTGGGGCTGGGCATAAAGATTGGTTATTCTTGAAAAATGTGGGGTTTGAGAGGGGTAGTGCAACAAGGAAAGTCAGGGTACTCCAACCAGAAGAGGAGGAAGGTATTCTGGTCAAATTCTACAAGCACTGATTCATTACAGGGGCGGTTCTAAATGCCAACAAGATCAACTAAAAATTTGTTTACATTGAGAAGGCCTTTCCCAGTATTTTTCTTTTCTTTTGGATATGCTTTCTGTGATCTCCTATGTGATCTGACATTTAAGGGTCTGTGTTTAGAAGAATACATTAACTGTGTACTCTTTTTTGTGCATAAACAAATATGAGCTTTAGATCAAAGGACATAAAACCTATTATTATCTCTTTTTAGTGTTCGGGCCAATTTCCTAGTTTTTCTAATATCCTTGATTAGTGGAACTTGATGTAATGGGGTTCATGTCCTCACAATATTTCATTCTATAACTTTGTAGTTGGTTGGTATTCAGTGGTTGGTCCCGACACCTGAAATAATAATGGTTTTCTTTTCTTGTCCCAACTTCTGCTCTACGTACCAGCATAATTAACAGAGAGATATACCAAGTGCTCCAACTTCAAGGATTTTCCTCTTGAGAGAGATTGAGATGCTCTATGAACCTTTTTATGTACTTATTCTTAAATGTGGATGCATGAGGCCAAGTGACTCTCTCTAAATTTTCCCTAAGAAGTCATAATCATCTTATAGCTTACCAAGTAGAAAGTTTTTCCATTAGAATGAACTTCCGTGTTCTTTCAGTAGTATGCTTTATAGTTCCTTAAAATATCTTGAGTATAGGATATTAATTAGCCACTTGTAAATGACAATAAGTTTATTCTAGCACAAGGCTGATGAAATGTAGAAAGAAGCATATTTTCTGAAGTTAGTGACTTCTAAATATTCAGCCTACAAAGAATCCCTCCAGACTTACTCTAGTTTTCTTGTGGTCATGTTGAGGATTTGGACTAAAGCATGAGTATTCTATGAGCCAGGGAAAGAAAAAGCTCATATGACTTGGGAATGAATGTCTGATCTGTGTATATACAGGGAATACTCCCCTATTTTTTACATATATTACCTGAAGTTGACTGCATCCTATTCCTTCCTTCCTTCCCTCCTTCCTTCCTTCCTTCCTTCCTTCCTTCCTTCCTTCCCTCCTTCCTCCATTCACTGAAGTAATGGGAATAGCTCACAAATTGAATAGGTTTAAATGTAAATGGGTTCAAAATGAGAACTAACCAATGTCTGAAAACAATATCTTTATATCCAATTGCCTAAGATATATAATGTTTTGTGTCAAAGAGTAGATCTTTCCACAGTTCATGGAGCAGTGATATTTATGTAAAATTTATTTTTAAAATGAGCTGAAATTTTAAAATGTGGATTTCAAAAAATATTTTAGATGAAGGGCTGTCTACAGAAGAAACAGAATTTGCCAATGTTTTCCATTAAGATTAAAGTCTCAGGGAAGGGATGAACTAAAGAAGATTTCTTTTTAATTTGGAAGATGTTTCTCTTTCAAAATTCGTAATGAATCATCCTATCCCAAATTCTGTCCTGGGCTGAAATGAAGAGGAAAAAAAGTGGATAATGTAGATGCTGACTCAACTCTTACCTCTTTCACAACTGTTCTTTTCCAGAGAGCAACTGGCTTGTCCTGGATCAATAAGTCTACTTGGGGGGCAGGGCTGAGAGCTTGAAGATGAAAGTCTTATGTCTACTTTTTATTCTTCAGAGGGGTTATGCACATGTGGTTTTGTTTATCCTTTTGTTTATCACTCACAGCTCAGTTGTTTCCATTCTGGAGAATTCCTTATAGACACACACACGCTCTTACCTTAAACCTCTTTCGTCTTAGTTTTTTCAAAGATATCTGTCATCTTTTTACTCTATTATTACCACCTTATCCTTGTTCCATTTATGAGCTAATAAATAACTATTATCATGGAAGATGTAGGTAAGAATAGTTTTGGCTGTCTATACACATCAAGAAAAAAAAGTAAATCTTAAGTTCTAAAATGAAATAAGACATGAAAAAGTAGTATCACCTCCCAAAACTTTATATTCTAAATGTTCTCTCTCTAATATTATTTTCCCCTTGTATTAAACCTACTTTTTATTAAGCGATGTTTGAAATAGATAAAAACAGTCTTGTATCAATTGCATTTTTCATCCTTGTATTATAAAAAGTTGCTTTATTTTATACATTTGATTCATTCAAAATTTAAAAAGTGGGTAAAGCAGATTTGCAGAAATAAATTAGCAAGAGCATTAACTGATAGCTGATTTATAAAAGCGGGCTCTTCAATTAAAAATTACGTATGGTAAGTCACTTACATGGGACTTAATAATAAATTATTTTCAGACTCTACTACCATGGTAGATAATTACACATGACATATATTCTTACTGAAAAAACATGGGATGCTAATTATATTTCTTATTATTTGGGGAAGTAGAACATTAAAAATTAAAGCCTTTCTGTCAGCAGCCACTTCAAGTAAAAAGCTCTGACTGATGCCTGTGAAATTACTCAAACATGAAGATTCAGCCCCCCTAAGAAAAGGCCACATTTAGCACATTCTTTCTTTTACTCTCCCTTTTTTGAAGTAAGTAAGCAAGACAAGAAAAAAGTGAAAGCAGGTTAAAAGCTCAACTTCTTCCTTAATTTATTCTTCATTCACCACTTTCACTTATTTATTAGGAATAGATTGTGTTGGTGTTGGTGGTCGTGCTGAACAGGATGGGGGGAATCCCAGCCCTGAGGCACTTACCATTTCTAAAGGAAAGTACGTTTGGAGTAAGTAATGGTGAGTGTCGTAAAGGGTATTATCACGGGTGTGGATAACCTGGGGAACATAACCCAGCTGGGCGTGGGAGAGTGAAAGTCAAGGCAAGTTGTGTAAGTTCTAGTTAGGTGCAGCGAGAGGTAGACGGGACATTCCTGGCGAGGGTTGTGAGGGCCTAAGGTGGGCAGGAGAATTTGAGGACAGGACTGTTCGATACGCCTGGTCTGTGGAGACTTAGGGGTTAGGGGAGAGTGAGTGGCAAGAGTTTAAGTCAGTGCGATAAGCAAGCTGGCCCTCTGGGCCATGTTATGAATTTTTAACTTTGACTTGTAACCCAAAGGGAAGCAACAGAAGGATTCTTCAATGTCAGGAAGCTTTGAATAAGAGATGAGCACAATGATTTCTTCTCAATGCCTTTATAGAGTAGCATGTAGTGGCATCCATTTTGAAAGGTGGGTAATCACAGGCAAAGAAATAAGTAGTGATGTGAATTACCTTCTGGGATAGGACTCCTTACTTATTAAATTTACACCACAGGTTATTTTACAATTGGTCTCTAAGAACACGAATAAAATGACATTGCCATCGCCTAAAGAAGTGAGCTTTTGGGATGGGAAGATTTTGAGTATTAGATCTGAATTGGAACAGATAGTTGCAGTTTTTCCGCACTCCTTGGATCTTTCAATATTCTTGCTTAAAAGAATTTCCCGAGAGCAGCCATATTTATATGTTTGTTTTCTTTCTTTCTTTCTTTTTTTTTTTTTTGAGACAGAGTCTCACTCCCTTGCCCAGGCTAGAGTGCCGTGGCATCGGCCTAGCTCACAGCAACCTCAAACGCCTGGGCTTAAGTGATCCTCCTGCCTCAGCCTCCTGGGTAGCTGGGACTACAGGCACACGCCACCGTGCCCAGCTAAATTTTTCCAATATTTTTAGTTGTTTGGGTAATTTCTTTCTATTTATAGTAGAGACGGGGTTTGCTCTGGCTGGTCTTAAACTCCTGAGCTCAAGCAATCCTCCCACCTCAGCCTCCCAGAGTGCTAGGATTATAGGCGTGAGCCACCGTGCCTGGCCTCTATATGTTTGTTTTCATCAATAACCCTAGATTTGGTTGCCCAAGCCTTTTAGTCTACACCTGTCCTTGGTGTTGGTATGCTTCTATACAGAAACAAAGAAGCTCATTGCTAATATTTGCTCAAGTACAGAAAAATTGAACATTTGTGATTATGTCTATGGAATCAACTATACCAGATGTTGAGTTTCCAGCAGAATGCACAACTATTTCAAAAATGACCTGTGAACTGAGGACAATGCCTTTATTTTAAACCTTGTCTGACATTACATTCTGAAAAAATTTTAAAGTAACTTCTGATAACAAAACAAAACAAAACACAACTATGTCATTACTTTGGAAACCAGTCATTCAAACAACAAACATTTATTGGGTACTTTGTTAAGCAGTTTACGTATATAACTTTTAATAACCCAACAGGTCTGCAAATTAGATATTTTGGGTATCTTTGCTTTATTAATCAAACTCAGGATCAGAGAGGCAAATTTTCCCTAGGACACAAAGGTAATAAGTAGTGAAAATGTAATTTAAATTCAGGCCTGGCTCTTTCAAGAGGGTGTGCCATTTTCACCGCCATGCATTGACTCCTAAGGGTTTATTTAATATTTATTAAGTTACTTACATGGGCTAGTTGTTTTGCAGATCACAAAGCTGTGCCACAGGTCATGAGAAAAAAGTTAGGGAGTTGTAGATTATTAAGACATTTGCTCTGAGGAAATATTATTTGCCGTCTAGGAACAGGGTCTATTGTAGTTCAACTGACTGAGCAAAAGACAGAGTCACGGGGTGATGGACTTCTTATTTTGTTTAATATTTAGTCTCTGGTAGAAAAGGGACATTTTCATGCTTGTTTAATTGCTTGTCCTTTGTCTGAAAATGATTATACCTAAATGAGCAGGATTAATGAAAATTCAGCCTTCTTCCTAAGATTTCATTCAAATATGATTGATAATAAATATGAAGATAGTGATAAGTCTACACAATTATTCCTGAACATTTATTTTTTTAAAAAAGAAATACTAGCACTTCTCAAATTATATTTGGCTGAAGATTAATATTTTGTTACATGTTAGTAAGTGACCTGCCAAAAAATGGCTTCATGGTGAAATAAATTTTGGCAATTCTTGGTTATACATGGTCAAACTTGATCTTTGTAACTAGATTTCTTAGAATATTTAATAGGCACATTGTAATTAAGGGTTCCCAGGTACCACCCCAAACCCATTAAATCGGAACTTCTGAGGGTAGTACCCCGGTGTCAGTAGTTTTTAAAGTTTTCTGGGTGACTCTGATATGCAGAAGTACTGCTGTAATGAGACATTTTTCTTAGCACATATTCTCAATCTAGTAGGCCAGTTGTTTTTTGTATTCCAGCCCCCCCCCCAATTTGTTGCAATAAGGAAAAAATTATGATAAATGACACAGCAAGAAGGCTTTTGTAGTTTGTCATATATTTAGTTCTTTATTCAATAAAAGTTAATTTTGATCAGATAAACATTCAGTAGATCACTCAAGGAAGGAAATGAACTAAAAAAATAAGCCAAATTCCACTCTGTATCTCCCGATTTCTGTCCACAAGGCTCCTGGCTGTCCTAGAGGATGCAGCTGAGACCACCTCCCTAACAGAGTGTCCTCTGCCCCTGGCCGCCTCTGTGCCCTGGGCACCCCTGCTGCAGCCATGCTGAGAGCTGAGGCCTGGATTTCATCTTTCATCTTTTTACTTTAGTCCCTTGATTCTGGCAGAGGTGTCAGGTTCTATGAAGTAGTTTCTTGTTCTCTTTTAATTTGTCCAACGTGTCTGAAATTTTGTGAGATGAAGTTAATAAGGATTAGAGCTGACTCTATTACTGCCCTTCTTAATTCCTTCCTGGGAGCCCAGTGACTTCAGGGTTCAGGCCAATCCGGGAGACAAGACATCCCCAGAGAACTGTCCCTGAGGTTGCTCACCTCTCTAGCCATGTGTTAGTACTGTTTTGGGCCTCTCTGCTTCAGTGAGACTTTCCTGCCTATGGCTCCATGAGCACCATGCTTTCTCTTTGCCGTAGTTTTAGCACACTTTCTTCCCTGCAGGCATTTCCTTGTGTGTTTTCCGGTTAATCCCTGTTCGTTATGTCCTTCACAACACAGCTTAGGGATTGCCTTTCCTGACAATGCACCCTTCCTCACTCACATACTCATCCGGGGTTAGGGCCCCTCGGGTCTGCTACAAGTAGCACCCACTACATGGTGTCACAGTGGTAAGTTACATATGTTTCTTCCCACCTGGGCTGGAGGTTCGTTGAGGGCAGGGTTTGTGTCTTGCGTCCCTGCCTAGTATATAAAATATACTTAAGTGATGTTTATGAGTAAACGAAAAAGCTCTCTTCACTTGCTCTTGCACACGATGAACACACCTGTTCATACATCCCCATCTTTACCTCCTTTTAGAACTATTTCTCTTCTTTTCTAGACCTCCTTTTCTTTCTATTCATCAGTTGTGGCTCTGGTTGTACCTCCTCAATATTGACATATTAATTTTGACTTAATAATTTGTTTTTACTTTGTACTATGTAATTTATAAATATATCTAATGTGTTTTATATCCCCAAATATTAATAGATTGTAACTTTTTAAAGGTTACCTGTAGTCTCTCACTCCCAACTTCAAATAAGTATTGAATGGCTGTCCAATTCTGATGATGTAACTCAGGTCTACGTATTAGCTTTATTGTTCATCTACATATATACGTTCTCTCTTTGAATCCTCATTTATGGTTCTGGCAATTAACTTTCTGCCTGCGGATGTTCTTTATTTATTTTTTATTTTAATAAATTAATTTCTTCTTTTGGTATATGCTTACTGAGCATCTCTTCTAGGTGCTGGGATACAATAGTAAATAAATCAGACAAACACTCCTGCTCTGGTGAATGGAGGCAGAAAATAAACAAGATAAACAAGTAAAATATGTAGTTTTGCATGATAATAAAGATGTTGGAGAAAATATATATAATGGAAGGAGAATAGAGAATTCTGTGGGAGTTGCAATTTGAAATAGGAAGACCTCACTGATAATGTGACCTTTAAGCAGAGTCCTGCAGGATTGAGCCACTTGGATTTCAGGGGGAATAAAGTTCCAGAAAGAAACAAAATAGGTAAAGGCCCTGGAGGGTGCATGCTTAGTGTGTTGGAGGAAGAACATGGACATCAGTGTGGCTGGAGCAGGATACAGGGGAGAAAAGTGGTAGAAGAAGTTGGGAAGGTATTGGGGGCAGACAGATATTGTGGGGCCTGAGGGTCATGATAAAAACTTTGTCTTTTTATCAGAACCTTTATTGGGATCTGCTGTGGAACTAATGCTGTATTCAGTGCTTTGGATCATACAGAGATGCATCGGGCTGACTCTGCCTTCAGGGAGCTGAGACTGCAGCAGTGTGGGTAAAGCCCCATCCAACTTGGGAGAGAAGAATCTCAGATACCAAGTACTGAAGCTCAGTACATCCACTCACATGCACTCGTAGTGGGAGTATAAACTGATACAACCTTTTTTCTTCCCTGAGGATACAATCTAGCAAACTGTATAAAATTTTCAAATATATATGCTCTTTGACCCAGAAGTTGCACATCTAGGTTTTTTCCCCCTGAAGAAATAATTAGGTATACAAAGATGTATAAGTAAGTTTGTTTATAATGCACTGTTGGTAATAGTGATAAATTAAATATTCAGCAATGGGCTTAGACAAATGAAATGTGATACACCCAATTAATGAAAGATTTTATGGCTATTCAAACTGATGATATAGTTATTTATATAAAAAGGTGATCATGACATATACTTAAGTGGAATAAAATTATAAAGCAAACAAAGGAGAAATTTGTATTTATAGAATTTTAAAAGTATGTGATTTATGTGTCATGGAAATCTTAGATGAATATAATCAAGGTGTTTGCAGTACTAATATATGCATAGTGGAAGTTGGAGTGATTTTTACTTTCTTTATTATACCTGTTTGGTCTATGTCAATGAGAATACATTTCTGTTGTAATCAGAAAATTACTATTTTCAATTTGCAGAAAGGAAAGAAAAAGATAAATGCTTAGCTCATGGCAAATCCTGTTGTCAGCATGGGTACTGACTTTCATCTGATCTCCCAGGATGGCCTTCTGGGTCTCCACGTAAACAGACTACTTGCCGTTTATCAATCCACTATCAATCTACTTTTTTTGTCTGCCTATTTAAGGGCATACCACTCTGACCCTCAGTCTGTTCCATCCCCTCCTAAATTGCTTTTGACATCACTTACTCCAAAGTGAAAATGACAGCTGCAAATACCACAAAACAGAAGCTGGATTTATCAGCAGAGCCTGCGTAACTGGGCTTATATGTGGTGTGCCTAGTTTGGGACTTTTTGGTGTTTGATTAGAAGATACTTCTGGATTCCCAAGAACACTTATTATCCATGGTTGTTACTTTTTGAATATTATTGGTGCCTATTCGGGATGTGATTGAAGAGTTTTAGAAATGGATTTGTCCTGCCCCTTGCCTGTCCCTTATATAGTCCTGACTCAGTCAAGCAGAAAAAAATTAATAGAGTTCTGAAAGGACTAAATGAAAGCTATAGTTTCCAACCGATCCCCTTGCGGGGGCTGGAGATACCTGGGCTGTGGTTAGGAGCCATTAATTCTACTTGCTTTGACTTTGCCGACTGTGTTTTATTTCTTTTTTCCTCTCTCGCTGAGCACTTCATTGTAGAATTTTGTGTATAAAGAAAATGCTCAGCATGTGTTGCAGTTTCCCGCATGCGCTTGGGTAGCGAATGCTGACAAAAGCACTCAGTAGAATACCAAAACGGCTCTCATCAATGACACTTTTTTTTTTTATTATGGATTTCCTAGCTCTCTGATAGGCTGCACCTTTGATTTAGAATTTCAAAAAGAATTTAATCATGAAAGAAAGTTCTCTGTGCTGGGTGAATCCGCTTGAAAGCAATTGCCTTTTATATCTTCAGGTTCTTAATCGCTTCTTCACTCCGCTGTTTTATTCTCTTTCATGTTTGGATCGACATGTAAATACCTGAGGATGATGGCTGACTTTACTTAAGGCAAATGTAATGAAAAGGTAGAAATGAAATCCAGGTCAATGGAGAGGTGAGAATATGCCACTGGGAGAACTGAGGAGACAGGGTGCTGATCCAATCCACCAGAGGATAGCTTTTAATGCCTAAGATTTTGCATCAGAAATATGAGATTATTTCCTATTCATTTTCCCCAAAGTGAGTTGCAGGGGACAGTAGTGTAATGAGGTGTTCTAGCTTAAGTGTTCCAAGGTAAGATGTGGTTGGGAAGTACTATGTATTCTCTGCTATCAGTTATTTATTAGTCATATTAGTGCTGAGAAGACTTGTCATGAGGTTTTATTTTTTGAATCTGTCATTTCCCTAACTTGTTTGCCTACTGAACTCTTTTAGAAAAACTGCTTATTACCTCCTGAGTTTTTGTTCCTTTCTTTCTTTCTTTCGGGAAATCGAAAAGATTAATGAATTCTCTATACTCAAAATAACAAGACATATACGCTGGAGCCCAACGTTAGGATACAAAAGTAATGTATTAAGGAGTTTTCAACTTTATTTCTAATTTTATAAATTTGAAAAGATACACAGAGCAAATATGAAAAAATGTTAACAGTTGTTATTTTTGAAAAGAGATTATGGGTTATGCTCCTGTTTAGTGTATGCTCAATTTCTGAGAACATCCGTTAAGATTCATGGAAAATATAAATATCTATTGTATATAAGGTATTACAATGATAACAGTTCATCTGTTCATTTATTCAACAAATGTTTAGTGAGCACTGAAAATATGTCATACACCATTCTTGGCACTGGTGGTATACCAGTAAATAAATAAGAGAAAGATCTCTGTCCTTGAGGTAACAGAATAAGGTTTTCATTCAATAAATATTTATGAATTGTCAAGGCTTGCTTCTAATAATGTCTGAGTAACTCCTCTCTGACTGACCCTTCTGTAGTTTGCAGCCATAAATTTTAGACAAAAGCAAAAGCAAAACAAAGCAAAAACATTGGCCAGAGATGCTGGACAGCAGCTAAACACAGGCAGATTCTGGAGGGGAACCCATACTTAGAGGAAGGGGAAGACACTAGGTGAGCGCCATTTTCAAGGCTTGTAAACTGAGTGACAGCCCCAGTTTGCCTTATGTAGATGTAGAATAATAAAACTGTAATGGGAAATCTGAATTCTTTCTGGTCTGAAGAATCAAAGAACAAAGTTCTAGACAATACAACCTCTGGAAAGTGGTGAAACCTGAGAAACGGAGCCTAAAATTTTGTCTGTTATCACATCTCAACTGACTGAACCCTGAAGCATGAATATTTGGGCAGATGCCAAGGAGCCTACTTGAGGATGACATTGAAACTGCCATCCGAGAGACCGTGTTTGAAGTTTGAGGCCTATCACGCTGATTGCCTGCTGACATAAGCAGACTCAACAACCAGAACACTCTTTAGAGGAATAAAACAGAATCTAGCAAACCACAATCCAAAGTTACGTCACATACAAAATAATCAGAAAGATTTGATTTATTTTCAAGAGAAAAGAAAGTAAATGAAGACAAACTCCAAGATGAGCCAAATTTTGAATTAGCAAGCAAGAATATTAGAATGATGCTCAATGACATGAAGAAAATAGGCTCGTAATGAATTATAAGAAAGTAATTTGTAGCCAAGAAACAAAAAGAATGAAATGGAAATTCTAGACCTAAAACATGCAATATTTAATTTTTTTCTGCATATTTGAAGTGTTTTGTGATAAATATTGTAAAAATTATTTATGAACCACTCAGTATGAACTGGTATTATCAAGAATAAGTGAGTTTTTATTCTCAACGATTTCTTAGTCTGGGGAGAGAAACAGACATGCAAACCATAAAAACATACACTCTAAATCCAGTAGAGATGAACACGAATTATGACTGCAACATAGAGAAAGGTCTCATCATTCAAACCAGGGGTGGTCGCGGGTGGTGGGGGCAGGTGTCTGATATTAGCCAGTGCTTGTGCTGAGTCCTTAGGGATGAGCAGCAGTTAGCCAGATGAGCTGGGGAGAGCTGGCGATGGGAGGAAAGGGCATTCCAGGTAAAGGAGAGAGCATGGGCAAAGACCAAAAGAGGAAAGACAGCACACGGTGTGCAAACACTTGCATTTTGGCGTAACTAAAGTTTGAATTATAAAAAGAAGTTGGTGGGATATTAGATGTAATCAGAGACCAGACTTTGCAGTTTGGGCTCATCTATAGGAAGCTATAGAAGGGTTTTAAATAAGGAAATAACATGAACACATTTGACTCTTAGACTGACTACTCTGGCAGCTGTGAAAAATAGAATTGAAGTCTTGCCTCTAGAAGGGTAATTAGAAGGCTGTTAGAGTAATGAGACTTGATGAAAGTCTGAATGAGGACATATATTTTAAGAATGGGGAAGAAGGAGGGCTCAATTTAAGACATAGGAAGAAGGCAAGGTTGGATATGGGTTTAGGATGACCATACAATTTATCTTTTATAAAGGGCACTTTAGAGAGTGAAAGTTGGCATTTTAATATTTATGCCACGGCAGTGGACAATGAATGGCACGGACCGGGACAAATGGGACGTATTGTCATCCAAAATGTGGGGGAGCATGAACTGGAGGCAGGTGCGGGGAACGTGGCCAGTGCTCCCCGCAAAAGCCGGGTCCCTTTGGTAGAGTTGCAAGGGATAAGAAAATAATAGAGGAAAATGGAAAACGGAAGAAATAAAAGAATACACTGAGACAAAGATATAGTTTTATAAGTTTATAAAGGTTATAGGCAAAGCGGGTAGCTCAGGGGGCTCCGGACCTCTCCATCGGTCTCCAAAAAACAAGCCCCGAATGAAGTCTTACATGGTAACTTACAGGAAATAGTGAATGATTGCCAGGGGCAACAGGTTTACATAACAGCAGGTAGTTCCTCTCAGGTTAACAGATTTTCAAGAGGCTTCTATGGAGGACTTCTACAGATTCTTCAACAAATTCTGTCTAAGTGAGCAAAGGTTACAAAGTCTTTCAAAGGTTAACTTCTAAATTCTAAGGTAAGTTTATCATTTAACAGAGGGGGTAAACAGAGATGTATTGGCTCCATGTTTACTAGGTTATTGTGAATGGAGACAGGTAGTCTAGAGTGGTTTAAACAAGAGCTTTGCTTTAGCCATTCGGGAAGCTGTCT
>RJWJ010022810.1:0-26484 GCA_004363605.1 Indri indri | reverse complement strand
GGGGCTCTGCCCTGTCTCCGGGCCAGCCGGCTGCCTCCCCGGGGGAGGGCACAGGCTCCCACCCCTCACCCATGTCCCTCTGCCCTTCCAGCCATGGCTAACTGTGCCCCAGGCCAGCCTTCCTCGAACCCGGGCTGACATCCCTCCAGCCTCTGCTTGTATCTTACCGTTTGGCTTTTGCTCTGCCACCCGGGGGACTCCGGCCTTCATTCTTGTGAATTAGAGAACACATACATGTATACATAATGCATGTCACATGCAGCATCACGTATTAGCCGTATCTGATTAATCAGACTCACTACAGTGCGTGTGACTGACCCAGCCCAGGAGAGGTTCCCCCCAACGTCCACGGCGCCAGCTCCTTCCTGAATTAAACCTGTTTCTGGAAGCAGCGGCCCTTGGAACAAAGACTCGGGCTCGCTGTTTCTGTCCACTTGCGAGCGGAGGTTAGCGCATCAGGAGACGCTCATGGAAGGCGGATGCCAGTGCTGCCTGCGGCTCTCGGCAAGTCCTTCTGGGCCGACAGCAGCCACACAGCCGTGTGCGCTGGGATGTCACGGTCCTCGTGGACGTCAAGATCCATGGAAGGACAGGGCTCCAAATGCCCGTACAGACCCCACAGCGTAAATGCTACGGGAGCAGGCAGCGAACCCATCGCTGGAGCCTTTGCTCCTGGAGCGAGAGGCGGGTGCAGGAGAGGACCATGCGGGAGCGTCACTGCGCCACCACACGGAGGGACCGGGGAGAGACCCTCAGGGCCCCACTGCCAGGGGCCTCGCCCGCTCAGGACGTGAGAGGCGGCAGCCGGCGTGGGCCGTGCTCACGCCGCATCCTCGCATGTATATGGGGCATCTTGTCGCCCTGCGCCACGCTCGTACCCACGTGAGCACCTCCGTACTGACGTTTTCTTCGGAGAAGCTGTCAAACTGCTTAACAGGCACTACATGTCCAAACACAACACGCTTGGAACAGGAAGAAAACACAAGCAACCCCACGGCGTGGCAGAGAAGGTAACTAGCATGTACTACGCTGTCATGATAGCAAACCTGGGCCCAGGAGACCCCGCCTGCTCACGCTTCCCACCTCGGCTGCGTGTCCTGCTTGTTCTGGGATCGCTTCCCTTGGACCTTCGGTTCTGGATCGACAGCCCAGTGCTGTCGTTAAAAACAAGATCTCCTGCCGTGTTCCCACGCACGCCCTTCCCCTGGAAAGGTCAAAGCATCAGGGGACGAAGGCCACAAAACTCGACGTCTGGGCCCAAACCAGATGCGTCTTGTCACCTGCTTTTTCCTTCCCATCCTCACTCGAGAGAAAGGGCTGCTCCAGGAGGTCCAAGCTTCTGGAAGGAAGTGACACAGATCAAGCTCAAGGCAGCATTTAACCCTGACCCTAACCCTAAGACACCTCTGCACATGTGTATATAAACTGCTTCTCCTGTAGGACACAGACTGCAGGAGGGTTAACCCTAACCCCGACCCTAACGCTAAGACACCTGTACACACGTGTATACAAACTGCTTCTCCTGTAGGACACAGACTGCAGGAGGGTTAACCCTAACCCTGACCCTAACCCTAAGACACCTGTACACACATGTAAACAAACTGCTTCTCCTGCTGGACGCAGACTGTGCGAGGCCCAGTTCGTTAAAGCAGAATTGTGGTGTCATCATGCCTTTTCTGGAACCTTCTGCAATACCCCCCCAGTGGCAGGCCCTGGGTATTTATCACCATTTTGCTGCATTTGTTTTAGTTAGTGGCTTATTTTGCCAGGAACTCCCGATGCGTAAAAGCACCATAGTAACCACTTGTCTCGCTGTAGCAGCACAAATCCAGCACTGAGCAGGGTCCTGCTAGTTAAAAACACTCGTGTTTTACCTGGAAAACGGCCTTGGTCTTCTAGGCTGAGACCCTCAAGTCTATAATGATAACGTGGATGAAAATACCAACAGCTTCGTCAAGAAACAGCAGCTAGACCCCAAGAAGGTATTCTGCCAAACAAGCCCGTGCTCCCCCAGAAAATCGGTGTCAAGCAAGACAAAGAAAGCCTAGGAAGGTTCCAGATGGAAGGACGCTAGAGGCAGGACAACGAATGCAGTGACTGTGGGTGGCGTCCTGATGGGGGGCGTGACCATAGAGAACATTACTGGGGAAACTGGCAAAACTAAGACATGTAGGATGAATATGAGGCTAGTATCATTGACACGTGTCCTGACTTTAGTAACCGCACTGTGGTTCGGTGAAGGAATCTCCTGTTCTTAGGAAATATACCCCAAAGTGTTTAGGGGTGAAAGGTGAGATAGCTATAAATCATTCTCAAATGATTGAGGAAAAATATTGCTTGTATTTTAAGACGGACGAGAGAGAGAGAGAGACAGAGAGAAAGAGACAGAGAAAGACAGAGACAGAGATGGACAGAGAGGTGGAGAGAGACAGAGACGGAGAGAGAGAACACAGGACCCACCACGCGTGGACACATGAGAAGTAACAGGTGTTGAGTCAGTGAATAAAATAACATATTTCTTTGTCCTATGTTTGCGACTCCTCTAAGTTTGAAATTATTTCCAAATAAGAGTTAAAAATGGCCATCAGAAAAGACGACCAAGCTGCATCAGCTGAGCACCTACTCTGTGCCAGGCAGTGTTCTGAAAACTCCACATCTCTTACTTAATCACCACGGCCGCCCCAGGAGGTGACGGGCTGGGAAGGTCAGCGGCTCACCCACAGCAGGACTCGAACCAGGTCTTTGTGGCCCAGCCACCCCCATGACCCATGCAGGCCAGTGGTCCTTCGACTGGGGCACCAAATTCAGGTTTCAGGTTTGGGCTTCCCTCTGTTGAACCCTGAGTGAGGTTTTGCCACGTTTGGGCACTGGAGGTGCACTGTTGACCACACAGAACGGGCGCTGCCTCTTCTGCTCTAGTGCACACTAAACACACGTGTGCTATGCAGAGAACAGAGAGGGACAGGGCACCTGGGGGGTCCTGAGTCCCAGAGGGGAGTGGGGCTCAAGTCTAAGTAAGGGGGCCAGGAAAGGCCCTGCTAAGGTGGCAGTTTCTACAGGGGGTGCAGCAGTGGGTTGTGTGGGGAGAACATCTCCAGCAGGAGGAAAGCAAGTGCAAAGGCCCTGAGGCTGGAGCGTGGGGGATGTCGGAAGGTGCAGGACGAACGTCGCAAGGATGCATAGTTTGTTACAGTCTCTTCCAGAAGTCATGGAAACAGTCCATGCAAGTGGCCACATCTGTAACACCAGATTCCAGCAGGAAAGGTTCATTCTGTGAAGGGACTCTGCCATGGCTGCTTCTAGACCTTTGCTTTTCTACTTTTAAGTTTCTGCCAAAAAGCATTTATTTAATAACAAGATGCTGATTCTGTCTTTCGATTCCCCTGTGACTGCATAAAAAATAAAGATTTCCTATATTGTCCCGTGCCTCGCGCTCACGCCCTCTGCCCGCTCCTCCCAGGGGAGACGGGCTTACCAGGGTCTGCCGGCGTCAGGCTCTGAACGTTCGCTGTCCCCAAATTCGCATGCCGCCCCCAGGCCCCTGGGTGACGGTGATAGGAGGTGGGTCCTCCGGGAGTGATTAGGTCATGAGGGTGGAGCCCTCAGGAACGGGACGAGTGGCCGTACAGAAGAGGCCCAGAGGGACAGCTCTCCCCTCTCACCACGGCGCACGGAGAAGGGGACTCACCCGGCACCGAATCTGCCGGCGCTTGGATCTTGAACTTCCTGCCTCCAGGACCGGGAGACGCACACTCTGTTGTTCGTGAGCTGCCTGCTCTCAGGCCTTTTGTCACGCAGGCAGCCGGGTCTCCGCAGCGGGGAGAGCACACAGGCCGCTCGCGGTGAGCTCAGAGGCAGGTGCTGCGTGGTGCCGCTTTCATGCTTTTCTGCACGTTTGAAATATGCCACTTTTAAAGAGACACTAAACAGCAGTTTTGGGTGGTAGTTTGGCTGGGGTTAGGGTGACAGTGGATCCCCACGCTAGAGGAGACGGGGGCTCGGGACAGCTGCTCCCCGGTATGCGGAGCTCGCGCGTCCCCACGGTTCCCTCCCGCTCTTGGCAGGCAACCAGGCGCCGTGAGCGGTAACCCTGCCAAGCAGACGGCACGACGTGGTTTGGGCCAGGAAGACCCCTCCATTCTCCTCTTCGCTGGTGGGCTGGATGTCACCCGCAGACCCCTGTGGCAAACCCGGAACCCCCCGGAGCAGGGCAGGTCCCGGCGTCCTCGAGACCAGCCGTTACTGGCCTCGGCGACCCTTCCTCTGCAGAGTCGGCCTCGCTCAGTTGTTCCTCGGTCTCCCTGGACTCTCAGGCAGTGACCGGTACGTCACACAGTGGTTTGGTGACGCCACTGTGGGCGCTGACAGCTCCGCGGGCCACGCCGCCCTCCCCCGCAGAAGGCCGGGCCCTGCGGAGACAGAGCCTTCCTCCCTCACCCACACACGGTCCCACCAGCTCCCGGTAAACAGGCAGGTACGTACTCGGGCTGTTTATAATTAACTTTGAATCTAATTCTTCCGCACTGGTGGGGGAGCTGAAAAACGGTCCCTAAGAAAATAGCGTTGTTTCCAACCACTTTCAAACTCTCTGGCACAGCCAAAAGTGACCGAAAGGCAAAAATGGCAAACCCTGCTCACTTCCCTAGAGCGGAGGAGGAACCGCAGGGCCCCCCTGCAGGGGCGCAGGAGCCGGGGACCAAGTGTGGGGTAAGAAGCTCCTGAGGGAGGGGTCCTGCGGTGTCTGGAAGGGGCGAGGCCGGCCAGTGACGGCCATGCAGGAGCACCGGGGGACCACGCGGGAGCCCTGGGCAGGGAGGGCGGCCTGGCCACACCCTCCTGCTCTTCCTGGTTCAATGAGCTGCCCCCACGTGGGCCCACCCTGCACAGCAGGAGACCCCAGGCGGCCTGAAGCACCAGGGAAGCAGCGCCCCCAGGACCCCCCACTGTGCCCCAAGAAAGGGCTGGGCCATCACCGGGGGCTGCACCAGTGGGCAGACGGGGTGAGGGGAGGGTCCTCCGAACAGGTGGGAGGCAACAGTGGGGTGGGGTGGGAACCCCGTGATCACAGCAGAGAAGGACCCAGAGAGATCAGGCTGGGTGCCCCACCAGCAAGGCAGATTCAGTGGCTGCCCCACCCTTGGACCCACAAGGGTCCTTCTCCAACGGGCAGACCCGGAAGCTGATTCCGAACCTAGCGAGTGTCCCCCTGTTGAAAACAGCTCCTTCTGCACCGCTCTCCTGGAGCCAGCAAGAAGGCTCCAGAAACAAAAGCAGGGCCGCCGCAGGGCAGCACTGAGCTGAGGTTCCCCAGAGCCCATGTCTGCATTTCACAGGTCACAAAAGGCTGCCCCGGTGCAGAGGGAAACGGCTCTGAGCAAGTCGGAACTGCTCGCTCCCCACGGACCCCGTCGTGAGCCCAGACCCCCGTGGGTCCTCGCGGTGTCGGGAGCAGCGAGGATTCAGGGACTGGGGTCCCGGACAGGGTGGCGCTTGGACATCACATGATAGCGTACATCTGCTAACGTGCGATAATTCACTTAACTACGATTTACATATAAAGGCAGCTTATTTAACTTTTTAAATTAAAGCTTAAAAGCCCTTAATTAAAATAATAAATCAGAGAACTAATTCCACGGCGAGGTGGGAGTAGCTGGAACAGATTCTGTGCGGCTCTGCTCTGTTCAAACTCAGGTCCAAATGGCAGCACCGCGGGGACTCTTCCCGCTCGGCAGGCCTGGCGGCTGAGCCAGCGCGGGCTGCTCCGTGCTCAGATCGTGCTGGGACCTGCCAGGTCCGGGGTGCACAAAGGCCAGACCAGGCCAGACCTCCAGTTTCCCAGGCACTGATTGCCCTAAAGATCGAAGAAGCCACAGGCCACAGCCACACACGGAGGCAGCCCCTCTCACTCTGGGAGCCATGCGGGTCCAGATTCCCACACGGTGTTGCCACTGCCCTGGTCGCAGCCAATGCCTGAGAAAGGCAGCGTCAGCCGCTGGCGCCCAGAGGACTCCCCGGCACCGGAAGGACAGCATGAGTCTGCGGGTTTGGTTGTTCTTTCCTGCCTGTGCGACAGAGCAGGGTTGGCAGACGTTTCCCGTGAAGGGCCACAGAGTCAGTGTTTTCAGCGTTGCTGCTAAATTCGTCTCTGTCGCTCAGCTCTGCAATTTTAGCCCAAAGCAGCCACAGACAGCGGGTAACCAAATGGCATGGCTGGATTGCGATAAAACTTTATTTGTAAAAGCAGGGGCGGGGGCCGTAGCCAGTTCCTGTCACAGCCTCTGAGTAGAGTGGTCGCCCAGCACTGTTACCCTTTCGTGAGAACTTCCCAAAGCGTGATCCCCTCTGCAAGGCTGTTGGGCTCGCCAAGCCCACCCGGAGGCAGACGGGGGTGTGCAGGCGCCAGGGCCCGAAGTCTGAGGTTTGTGTCCCACAGGCTGTGTGGCCCGGAGCAGTGACTCGCCTGCTCTCTGCTTCAGTTCCTCGTCTGTGTGACGGGGATCACTGCCGGGGCTCCTCTGAGGCCCCTGCGCATCCCCTGGTGCGGGTGTGGGCTACGCAGTCTCTGGGTCCAGAGGACGTAGCAGGATTGACATTTGATTCCCCACATCCGCTGTAATGATGAGAAACCAATTACAAACTTGCGAGTCTGTGCACACCGGGGGTCTCGGCGGGGCGGGGCGGGGGGCGGGGCGGTCACGTCCGGAGCAAAGGTGAGGTGTCATTCCTGGAACGCTCAGGTGCTTTCAGGGCCTTGCTCTCAGGTGGGGCCTGGGCAAGGGGACGTAACCCACGGCCTTATCTCCAGTGTTACAGAACTATGTCCTCTGGCCATCTGCTCATCTGGGTACAAACAGCTGGCATGAAGGTGATCCCTGGCCTGTCCTCCCACGTGGGTGGGGGTGGCTCCAGAGGCCAGGGGCTCTGTGTCCGGCACGGCTGCAGGGGCCGGCAGAGATGTCCAGGGGCCTGGGCTGCGACAGCCCGGCCCTCTCCTGAGTGCTCCGATGGGAAGCTTGGGCTGCCCCAGGGGAACAGGCCGAGGCTCCATGGTGGAGACCTGGGCTCCCTGTGGGGCGTCACTGGCAGGGTGGGCTGGTGGCCGGGACCCTGCTCACAGCTCGCATTACGGGTGCAGCCTGCCAGGCGCCCTTCCAAGCACTCTCTGTGGACCGACCCACTGGATCCTCATCAGAGCCCTTGGGGCAGGTGGTGTTATCTCCCCTTCCCAACAGAATGTTCAAGCTCAGCAGCGTTGAGCAACGTGCTAGTGAGCAGGCCGGGTGGACCCGGCAGGCAGAGCTGGCCCTCAACCACCTGGGTACTCACATCTAGAAGCACCCACGGAACAACTTTACCACAACTGCTACCTGCACTTAGAAATTTTCAGATGCCTAAATCAGTTTAGAATCGCTCCTCAAATATCCTTTTTTTAAAGTCACATGCTCCTGTCCTGGACTTGACAAAGGGGGCCACTGTCCGTGGTGCTGGAGGTGCAGGTCCCCCGGGTCTGCAGCCACCGGAGCCTTCCCTTGTCTCCGCTGACCAGGTCAGCAGACAGACGCCTGAGCACGGTGTTGGCTCGTGGCGTGGCTTAGCTCTTCCGTGCCAACGTCAGTGGGAGCGCGTACTACCTAACACCTGACGGCAGACTGGGCGGGACGTCGACGGATGGAAGAGTCTGTGGTTCAGCTGTGTGGTGCGTGCGGCTGGGGGTGCGTGCGGCTGGGGGTGCGTGTGGCTGGGCGTGCGTGCGGCTGGGGTCCGCAGCTCTCCCAGACCTGCTGGTGTCTGCCTAGGAGCCCTGCTCTGGCAACCAAGAGAGAGCCCCGGGAAGGTGGCGGCACAGCCTGCTGATGCATGGGGGAATGAGAGGAGAGATCGGAGAACTAGGGATGACCTTTAACTGGGGGTCAGATGCAGCGAAACCACCTCTGCTCTTGATGGCACTCTGGCTCCTGCTGGTGACCCCTCTGCCCAGGCCTCGTGACGGTCACCAGCGTTCCAATGAGCAGCGATGCTTCTATTTCCTTCTTGGGTTTCTCCCAGGTCTGTCCACTGGGAAGGAAAGAATTTGGTCTCCAAAACCACTCAGCACAGCTGGCAGCTCGTCAGTGAGGGGATGTGGGGCTGGGGCTGGTGGCAGCCCACAAACCCACCCGGGGCCCCTGCAGCGCTCACCACGGTGACCTGCTCTCGGGCAACTCTGGAGCCGAGGCCTTCTAGGGAGGCTGCTGCATGTTCCGGACACTCAGTAAGTGCCAGCAGCGACTCAGGGCGATCACGTCGGGGGCCGAGGGAAGTGGGTATTGGCAGAGGACGCACGGTGCCCTCTGGGACACTGTCTTGTTGCTGCCATCATGGCGCTCTCAGGGTTTCCCAAAACACGGTCACTACAACCACCTTCGTTCATTCGCCGGACAGGCGCGCACTGAGCCCGCTGCACTGGGCGAGGCACCGTGGGGAGGGGAGTAGGTACAGGGGCCATGGTCCAGCACGGGGACAGAGGACAACCACCAGCCTCCGAGAGCTGTAAAATCTTCTTTTCTGTCCCCTCAGCATTAGGAACAAGAGAAAGGATTTAAGAGCATCTAAGAAGTCACTACACTTCTGCCCCTTAAATGAACTTCTCCACGGGTGCTGACGGCGTCGAATAAGAGTGACGGGAGTGGAGACGGCTTTAGGCGCCATCTGCCGCCGGTGCGAGGTTGCACAAGGATGGACCTAGATTCGGGACAAACTCTCCCAGGGATGGGGTCCCTAATAGGAATTATGGAGTCTTCTCCCTTATCTTGGACACAGAGGAGAATAATGTCATCTTAGACCAGAAGCCACCACCAGCCAAGTGGGGTGAAAAAGATACCGTTTCATTATTAACCAATAATCACCATTTGCCCAACTCTGATATTATCCCATTAGTAAAAAACTTGTTCAGAATTTAATGAAAATGAGTCAGTAAAATTAGACACCAAAGTTCCAACTTGAAAACGTAACTGTTCTCATTCCAACCGGCAATCTCAGCACAAACCCCAACCTACTACGAGAACCATTTTATTGTCACAGCTTGAAATTTGTTGTGAATTACCTTGATAATAATGCAGCCATCCATTTAGCGATGGCGCGGCACACAGCTAATGGATCTCGGAGGCCTAATTCCCGAAATCCGGAGCGGCACAGTGAGCGCGTAACTGGAATCAGCGATGCTCCAGCAGCACGGAGCGGCCCGCGTCTGTCTTTGCATGATTAAAACACAGGTAGTTGCTCATCGACGTTAACAAGACTTTCCGGATTCCAGCGGAGCCACCTGTCCGAGACAACCCCAAACAGTCGGCAGGAGCTCAGTGGCTCCCTGTACCCTGGAACCCAGGCGTGTCCAAAGAGCACGGCAAGGCTGTTAAAACAAAGACGCGAGTTGGAACACGACTGCGAGAGAGCAGCGACTTTGCTCAGGAACGGTCCCTCTTCCCGTTCCCCTAAGCGACCCACGTACCAGCCATCACGCCGCTACTCAGTTAACGCGGAACGGAATCTGTAGTAAGCAGACGAGGGCCCTGGCGCGCCCAAATCTACTTCCCACTCGAAGGCAATCGCGGAATCCAATCTGTTTTCGCGTGATGTCGAGTCGTCTCAGTCAGTCACGCCAGACCTGAGAGCCCCTTAGATCGACCACCAGTCCACAAACCGTGGCCCCCAAGCTCCATTGGGCCTGCTGCCTGGCTCTGTGACACGTCCCGTAGGGGGGTGGCCACTCGCACCTGCGCACTTACCGTCGCGCTGCCTTGTGAGCAGCGTCGGGTCATCGTGACGGCACTTGTCCGGCCACAGGACTCACTCTCTCGTCCTTACAGAGACATTTCTGTTCAGATCACAGAAGTCCTCTCCTCCGGAGTCACCCGACCTTTCGGTGTGAGCTCTCGGTTCGTGGGGTGCCTGCTCGCCCATGCACACGACACCCAGAAACACCCAACAGGAAGGTTAAAACTTAATCAAATTCTCACTGACTCATCAAGGGCTGACCTTACACTGGGAAAGCCCCAGAGATAAATTTCTCTTTTGATTAAACTGAAAATCAATTTCCAGTGACATTTCTATTCATCAGGCCCCAAACTGAGGCTGGGACCAGAGCTGCCACGAGGAGCTGGCTGTGCTGTGCCGGGCGGACGGGTCGACCAAGCTCCCTGGCGCTGCCGCCTCCTCCTCTGTGGCAGAGCAGAGGACAACCACGGCCACCTGCCTCGGGACAGAGCGCTGGGGACCTCCACCGAGGGCATCCGAGAAGCACCGGAGAAGCACGTGGGCTGCGTGAGTGGCCTGTCCAAGTAGGTTTGGGGCGCGCTGCAGACGGCACCCTGTTGGAGGGGGTGCTGCGGACAATGGGATTTTCGGCTGCAGCGGAGCCGTGTGGTAGAGAGAGGCCTCCCACGTGCCATTTGTTCTCAGTTAAGAAAAACATCCAGGTTCACATCTGGACTCTGGCCCTTTCTCTTTAAAGATTCATCTTCTATTTAACGAAAGTCTGTGCAGAACACCCAGGTGTGCTGGTGACAATGGTCACTGCGCCCAGCCCTGGGGCCTCCCACTGTGACTTCTTCCTTCTCAGCCTTAAAAGGGCTGAGAGAGTCTCCACTGTGCTCTGGATTCTGGCGGCAAAGACACGGGCGCCTGCAGGGGGCACGGCCCACACCTGCCCAGACCCCCGGCCCTGGTGGGTCTGTTTCCGGAAGAGATCCAAGTTTGCAAACACTGACGTCCAGATGCACATTCGTGCCGCCAGGTCGAGCCGCCCCTGGCACACTTGCGTGGTCACGAGTGCTCGCCCACAGAGAGGCAGGGAGCCCGTGCTCCCGCGTGGCAGGCGGGCCGAGGGCCCCACCTCGGGTGGCTGAATGAGGGCGGTGTAGCTCCGAGCTCGGAGCCATGGGCAGGGACACCCACAATGCGGGATCTTTCTCGAATGCCACTCGTAACGTGCAATCGATCTCCGTGCGCTGTCCCCACGGGGAAGGCGGGATGGCATCTAGTTGTCACCAACTGCGAACCGTGTGAACCCGCTAAAGACGGGGTTGGATCACGTTTCCCAGAGCAACGCTGATGGTTCCTCAAGGCGGGTGTGAATTGTTTCTAAAAGTGAGCATTCTTTGTGATTTAAATAAACTTAATATGATAAAGGAATGCGCTCCGCTACCCTAATGAGCCCATAACTCACCGCGTGGGTCCAATCCATCCCAAATGCAATTGCCATTTCGGGGGAGTTTCTGAGTAGCGGGTGTGATTTTGTGATCCATCACATCAGACCCATTTTAGTCTCCACACAATGGCTGCCGAGGTGAGTAAATCAGAAAGACAAAAAGTGGCTGCTTCTCCTCCAGGTGGGGCCAGGATGTCGGGCAAACAGACCCAGCTGCACTCAGGGGTGGCGCAGGGAGGACGAGCCACCTGCTGCCACGGTGGCCTGCCCCGGCCGCAGGACGGCCCAGCCCACCCTGTGAGTGTCGGCCTGCTCCACGCCCCGCTGAGAGGCCAGTGCCCAGGCCGCCCCACGGCCCCGATCTCCACTGACGGCAAAGTGCACCAGGGCCCTCAGAGCTTCCTTGCCACAGTGGAAAGAGAAATCTTCTCTCGTGAAGCGACCTTCACACACTCACGTAGGCATCGTCCCCGACAGGCTGCTGGGGGCTCAGGAACAAGCAAAGCAGCAGCAGCTGACAACCTGTGCTGCACAGGCAGCCTCCATGCATGTGCCTGTGCACACACACACGCCGCACAAACATGCGTGTGTGGCTCACAGGGAAGAGCACTCCTGTGAGCACACGGCATGTACAGATGCAAGCACGCACATGTTCACACATGCACACAGGTGTGCACAGACACGCACACACAGGTCATACTGGGAAGGCACCTTCACATACATTTTCTATGTGCACACATGTACACAGCCACATAAATACATGCGCATTGATACACACATGCATGAGCACATAAACACATGTACACGAATGCATACACACATATGTACAAACACATGAACCTAACCTCACATATACACAAGCATTCAGCACATATACAAACATGCATGTATGTACATGCATGTACATTTAGACATGCATGCACACAGATATCCACAGACATACATGCGCACACACAGGAACACACACATAAGCGATCTGCAGTGTCTCCCCTGCTCTGACGGGGGCCCGGTGCAGCCTCGAGCCTGCGTCTTCCAGGCAGCCCTCACGGAGTCTGCTCCACCGCCTGTTACAGCCGACCACGCTTCTCTGGCTGAAGCCCTCTCCGGACTGCTGAGCCCCACAGGGAAGGGCCCTTCCGGGTTCTCCTAGCATCGTGTCCTCGAACATGCACATTCTTTTGAACAATTAACTTTAAGAGAAAGTAGGGAATGGGCTCTTGGATCCCGGTTGATGCTGCAAGTGCAGCCACGTGGTTCTGAGCCTTTGCCCCGCCGGAACCTGCTCGCCACACCCACGTGCCAGAAACCCTTCGTCTCCCCTGGCTGCTACTGGAGGTGGAGGTGCGAATCAGAAGAAAATGGAAATCAGGCTCTGACCCTAAAGAAAGCACCCGAGAGCAACAGAAAGAAATGGACCTAGTGGTTTGCAGATACATCCTAGCTCTGTCTTCAAAGGAAAGCTCTCAGCTCTGGGGACAGTGCTCCTCTCGGAGGGAACATGTCTCAGGATCCCGCCTGTGCACATCTGATACACATATGTGCAGAGCGTGATACGGCAACAGCAGCACAGCTGTGGGATCCGCACAGGACAGGTGACGCGGAGATGGCATCTGAAAAGTTCACGGTCCCCACCAGAGTGGTCCCAGTGGAGAAGACACTACCCAGGGCTGGTGCGGCGGTGGGGGCAGGGTCTGCATCCGCTCCCCTCTCGCTCTCGGCTCAGCCCTGGGGTCAGACACGCTGCTTCTCAGACCGGGAACACGGCTCCTCACCGCACGCCACAGAGCAGGCAGCGACGCTGCTCACCTCTGGGGCCGAGACGCACGCGCAGAGCCGAGGATGGTGAGAGAGCAACCCCGCCTGCCTCCGCCTCCGCCCACGACGGCTCCCACCGCCTGTCCCCAGGGAGCTGCGGCCCTTTGCGATTTTATGTGACAAGATATTAACACTTAGCTCCTGCCCTCTGAAGGCTCCGCTCTGGAATCTTCCTGATTCATCTCCCCGAACGAGCCTTCTTTGCCCACTAGTTCAACGGCGATACTCCAATCGCCTGCCAATTCTTGTAATATTCCAATTCCTCTTTTCTTCATTCCTAATCTGTGCCGTTTCTTTCTAGAAGGGTAATTGTCCCATTGTACCAGTTACCTGTTCTTTAAAATCTTCCAGGGTTGGGCTGTGTAATCATGAGCTCCTAATTTCTGACTTTTCTCTTCAAATTGCTTAAAAATGGGTGCTTTTACAGGCAATTTATTGGCTATACCCTGAGAATTTAAGTTTCTCTAAACATGCTTTAATTTTTTAATAATGTTTTAAGCCACTAAAACGCAACTGATTTGAATACAATGTTGCCTCAAGAACTTCAGTTGATAGTTTAATATTAAATTTTAAAATATTCTAGTGCTGTAATGGGGAGGGCTTAATCTTAGCATCTGGAACAAGCACGTCGGCACCTCTCCTCCCTCTCTCATTCCTCAGGTTTCCCCGGGCTCCTTCCTTCCAGGCAGGGGCCTCCTTCCCAACCTCTGTCCACCCCCGACCCGCGCCGGCCTCAGCCTGGAGCCCCCCAGCGCCCCCCCAGCCCGGCTGAGTTCTGACGCCCTGCAGGGAACCGATCCTCCGGCTGCCAACTATGCGGGTGCAGGGGGTCTCGCCCACTGCACGTCCACTGCATGCAGGGGCTGGACCTTACTGCACGTCCAGCCTTGCTCCTCAGCACGGCACAGGCCTGGAGCCGTACGCAGACGTAGCAGAGGAACCCCGCAAGGAGGCCGCGCCCCAAATGCAAAGGGCAGCTTTGTCCTCATTTATTTGACAAACGTTTACCTAAAGCCTTCTCTAACCTGGGACATTGCTTGGCACATGCACTGACAGAGTCCCTTCAAGCGCCCCACGCGGTGCCATTTTATGTGTGCACACATATGTTCATGCACATATGTGTGTGTACATGGGCACATGTGTCTGTGCAGGTGGGCCAACCTGAGAAACAATCCTAGCTGCTTCCATGGCCGGGAAGCCTGGCTTCAGGCGGAGAGAGACTCTGCTCCTGTTCCCGTCTACAGCAGCAAATGCTCTGGAACATTCTTACTGCACATGGTTCTTTAGACCGTCATCGACCAAAGTGTTTGAAAGCATCAGGGGACACCGGCCTTGCACGTGGCCCTGGGGATACTGAGGCCAGGAGGGCAGTGTCCAGCCCAGACCCACAGTCAACGGCCGGAGCCCAGGGCTACACGGGGAGCAGAGACCGCACCCCCACATGCCCACGGGCACCCTCGTGGCACGCAGAGGCGTGGGTGCCGGACAAAGCTGTCTCCAGCTCACCGGCACCAAGCACACATGGCCCCAGTGTCCGACGCCGTCTGCTCTCTCGGTGGCTCTGCCAAGAGCTCTGCCAGGTGGCTGGACACTGGAGGATGACACGAGAGGTGAATCCGGACGGCGACCATGAAGTGTAAATGACCGTCGGCAGCTGGCCTGAGCGGGAAAGGGGAGGGTGGGATGGCGAGGGGAGGCGCCGGCGCCCAGACGCGACCCAGGGCAGACGCCAGCTTGGAGAGGGTGGGTAGGCGGGAAGCCCTGCGATGGGACCGCGCGGGCAGTGGGCGTCCTTCCCTGACAGGCTGATCACCGTGGCCCGAAGGGAAAAGCACCTGCGACTCCCCCAGGCTGCCCGAGTCTCAGCACGCAGCTGGCGGTGCTCTGAAACGTCAGCGGGTCTTCGTGGAATTTACTGCTCCGTCCCAAACGTACACCTGCTGGACGCGGCCACGACGTCAGCATTTTAACGGAAATCTCTACCATGGCAAATGCTTGGTCTCGTAAAAAAGCTGCGGTCGCTCCACACGGGAGCGATTAGCGGCCATACTGTCCCTGAGACTGCTGGGCGGACCTGTGACCCTCTGCGCTCGGCAGGGGCCTCTGTGGCGGCCGACAGAACCAGCAGGTTGGGGTGGGTGCTGCTGCGTGCCCGGAGCCCCCCAGGCCTGCGGGAGGTTCAGTTGCTAATTGACCCTACTTGTTCATCTGCACATTCAATTCCTCACCACACGAGCCTGATCTCCCTCACGTTCGCCAAGTTCCGGGACCCCAGTAGTATGTCCCGTCCCCAAATTTAAAGTTTGTAACTTACAAACAACTTCCTTCCTCTGGGGCAGAGGCCGAGTGATTTCCACGAGCAGATTATCGGCGGGTGAGACCTTCGGCCCTGGACCCATCCTATTCCACTGGGGCTGTTCTCCAACCTCCCCCGAAACTGTCCCACCTGCCCTTGTGGCGAGAGGCGGAGTGTGGCCAAGCACTGGCAGCGGAGCCAGGACCGAGCACGCGGGGCCAGGCGTCCCTGTCTGTCCCTGACCAGGTCGGCCACAGACACGGTCTCAGCTCTGTCAACGCAGAGATCCGGGAAAGGTCTTTGCTCTGGGGCTGCTGTCACGAGCATGGCCTTAATCCCCGACGTGCACCCCACAAGCCTTCCTTCTACCTCTGGAGGCCTCTGGCTACCTCAGAGAATGTTCATGGAGCTGATGCCAAAGTCACATCCCTCCTTCTGGGAAAGCCACGCACCTCGGCACTGGTGATATTCGGAGCCGGACAGTTCTGTTGTGAGGCTGTCCCGTGTCCTGCAGGTTGTGAGCAGGGTCCCCGGCCTCCATCCACTAAACACCAGCACCCCCCTACCCCCCACACAGAGGCATTGCCAACATCCCTGGGGGCAGAATCGTCCTTTAGAACCACGATCTAAAGAGACCTGTGTGGCCCTCCAGGGCCAAGCACTGCCAGGGCCAGGTGTGGGGCCCTGGGGGTGGCACGACCACGTTCCCGTAGGGCTGGAGGATGCTTCCTTGCGAGACAGAAAGAACCCAGGTCAGAGTCGGAGCTGCTCCCAGCAATCCAAGAGGAGCGAAGGTTCCTGGAAGTGGCTGCTGTCAGTTCCAGCCTGGAGGGGCAGTTTTCCAGGAGCTTCCCTCAGTGGCCTCAGGGCAAGGAAGGTGCCATCTCAAGTGAAAGGACCTGAGAAGAGGCCAGTTTACACTTGCGGGGTTGCTCGTAACACACCCATCTAAGAGAAAGCGCCTTAGAGCCTGCTCCTGCGTCTGGGGCAGTAACCTGGCCGTCCGCCACCTTTGCCTACAGCTCCCAGCCTTTGTCTCCGCACACAGAGGGATCACTGAGGTGTCATCGACCTTGTCCTTTTTTTATTTGCTAAAAGTTTTATAACCGACATTAGAAAGAAAATAGTGCTTGGTTTGGCAATGTCGTAAGTGACAAATGAATCCTATTAAGGTTGTGAAATTAGCAGAGCTAAGTGACATTAGTGCATTTAGCAACATCTTTATCACTCAACCAAACACTTCCATCCGAACTTTGAGTAACAAAAGAAACTGTCACTTTTCCAAATCAGGGGAACTTCAGACATCATCCGTAAGAATCATGTCGCACACTTCCAATGCTCCTGTCCTACACCCCAGCTTTCACCTGTGGTAACAAGTACCTACAGTTATCAAAAACCCTGACCATGCAGGAATGATTTATTAAAAGCAACAGAAAACCCTGTCTAGAGTTTCCACTTACGAATATTCCCCATGCGTGTTTCCAAAAGTTTACTCGGCTGTAAAGGTCTTTTTTTCCTTATGCCAATGTAAAAAATTCCCCAACATTGGGCAAAATATTAATATGTATGTCCACTAAAAGGGTTGTCACTTTCATTATCATGGACAACTGTAACATTTCAGAGCCTCATAACTTAAACTGAGCCTACGAAGAGCGTACCTACTGCAAATTAAAGCAATGAAATAATAATTAACTTCACACTCGTCAGACTGGAGACACGCAGCGTCTACATCGCCTAGAGCTGGGGGAACGTGGAGGGAAGACTCTGCTGTAGGCTGGGGATGGGTGAGCAAGCCAGGAGGTCAACCGCGCAACTGCCCCTGGCCCAGCACGTCCAGGAAACCACTGTAGAGCAGCCGTCCCCAACCTTTCTGGCACCAGGGAGTGGTTTCACGGAAGATAATTTTGCCTCGGACTGGGTGGGGTGGGGGTGGTTTTGGGATGATTCAAGGGCATCGCATTTATTGTGCACTTTAATCCTACTATTACTACATTGTAATAGATAATGAAATGATTATACAACTCACCATAATGCGGAATCTAATGCCACCTCTGATCTGACGGAAGGCGGAGCTCAGGCGGTGATGCCAGCGACGGGGAGCGGCTGTAAATACAGATGAAGCTTCGCTTGCTCACCTGCCACTCAGCTCCTGCCGTGTGGCCCGGTTCCTAACAGGCCACGGACTGGGACCAGTCTGCGGCCCGGGGGTTGGGGACCACAGCTTTAGAGAGCCGTGGCCACATGGGCTGGGAGAGCACATAAGGTCTCATTGATCGCACATTGATTGTAACAGAAAATCAGAACCGACTGCTGTCAGTGGGGGTCGGCGTGTTTGGCCGCACTAACAGCCAGTCCGACAACCTTGGTGGCCGGGCCAAGCCTCGCCCCCCGCTGCGGTGGAGTCTGGCGTGGGCCACGGCAGCCTCCAGACCCGCTGCCCTCTGGGGGTGGGCTCAGCACTCCCGGCTGCTTTGCTTTCATGGGTTTTCCCTGAGAGGCCGGAGTGATCTCAGCGGACACATGCCAGGTCCACCTGTGTTTCGTTGCCTAACGCGAGCCGCACGGTCACGCCTGACTCCCAGGGGCGACCCTCCCGCTGCCCTGAAGGAAAGCGGGGGTGGCCGAGTGGTGGGACTTCGCAAAGGCCGCACCACCCGGCCTCAGCGCAGAGGGACATCCTGGCTGCGACGAACTGCGGGACGTGAATGTGCCCCAGTGCACAGAGACCCAAACACAGTGTTTAGTTAAAAAAACGGCCCATTCTGGAATGATGCTAACAATACCATTTACACAGTTTAAATAAGCCCGCACAAAACCTCGCACAATCTCCGTGCGCATACAGCACAGCGGAAGGACACCACGCGGGTGAAGAGATGCCACAGCCGGTGGGTTGTCTCTGGGGAAGGAAGGGGACGCGGGGAACGTTACCTTTTCTGTAAAAGTCTTACTTCCTTTAAAAATCTGGAGCTAACGTGATAAAATATTAACATCTGCTAACTCTGCATGGTGAACACCCAGTGTTTCTCAGCCATGTGTACTTCTCAAAGCTCTACTGAATTTTTTTTATAGATATAAAACTGACCAGCGTGACGGCTAAAAACAGAAGCGCCCCCCCACGGCCAGCACAACCCAAGCAGCCGCAGAGAGCATTGGCCACCAGGCCAAAGCTGCCCTGGTCACTCCCGGGAGGAGCTGGAGCCTTGCCTGGACACGGGACCTGGGCACTTCTCGTTTCTCTCCTGGCGTCACCACCATGACACGCATCCTCCACACAGCCGCTCCCGCACAGGATGGCAGTGACCCAGAATTACTGACAACGATGACGATGGTATTTAATTATTTTCTGGAGAGGGCTGGGAAAGACACTAACAGTTCCCTTCTGAAAGTTTCCGGGCACCTGGATAAAATGGCAGCTAATGAGCTATTCCAGTTAGCAACGGGGAACCATCAAATTTTTCCTCCCACCCACGCTTCCGCTTCTGACAGGCTGTGACGGGACACGCTGGGAGGAAACTCAAGGACCACACTGGCTTCAGGAGCTGGGGGAGGGGGCGGGCGAGGGGGGTGGTTACCTGAATGGCCTTTTCTTTTGATCACTGACCTCGGGGAGCAGCTTGGGTCGTACCGGCGAGCCACTGAAGGCCACCGGGACGTAGCACATAAAATAAACTGGCACCCCGTTTTACCACGATTCCTTTGAAGTTCTAGAAAACTTTGTCCTACAGTCAGATATTAGAAGCAGAAAAATCTCTTGAAAGTGAGGGTCCCTTTGAATTGTCATCACTCATCCACGGTGGCTTTGTGAGATCTTCCTTGGGACAGGGGCCTCACCCAGGGCACCCAGGGCTCCCACCCAGCCTTTCCCGGGGGCATCGGACGCTCCTGGGAAGAGTTTAGAACTGAACCCAACCCCAGGACCAGCAGCTGAGCTTGTGTGACGGAAGGCGCCCAGCTGTCTCAGCGATTACAGGGAGGGAGTTCAGGGCATCTGCCCTCCCAGCACCCGCAGTCCCCACTTCAAACAGCGCCCCGAGTGCTGGCACAAATGGTTTTCAACACGGTTCCAGTGTCCAGAGCAAAGCACCCTGGGGGCCGGCACTTTTTCAGCTGGATTTTATATGTCGACGCCGCGGCCCCTTCGCGGCACTGGTGCTGTCGTGCCGAGGGACCTTTTCCTCCACACCCAACTCCGGAGCCTCTCGGAGTCACCTCCCTGTCACCCTTTCTCAGCCCGTGGCTCCCCACAAGGCGTGTCACAGAAGGGCAGGGACAGGGTTGACAGAACGCCCGGCGACCCGGGGACAGGGAGGGAAGTGTGCAGGGCAAGGCCCGCTCTGCCTGCGCGACGCGCCCTCATCGGTTCCGGACAGAGCGTGGGGTTTCCTCGCAGGCTCAGCGCGGCCAGGTGTGGTCAGCGGAGGCTCTGGCCGAGGGCATTCCCTTGCCAGGCCGGGACTCCGGGCTCCCTCGGCCGTCTCTGGAGCCCCTGCTCCCCCCGGGCCACCACTGGCCACTTGCTCAGTCACTCAGGGCCACCCGGCACCTCGCTCTTGTCAGGGCGGATGCCTGGTTAGTGCTGCACGATGCTTCTCTACCCAGCAAGTATTGCGGAGAGAAAAACTGCAAGAAATGCAGAATAAATAAATGTAGGATTTCAAATATTAGAACCTCTAAGGGGCCCTAGGAAAAACTATTTTAACAACGCCATTGACAACGTTACTCACGTGACAAAGGTGGCAGGGAGAAGGGAAAGTGAATGGTCAAAAGTAGCAAGAACACGAGCTCGGGGGCCAAGGTGGCGCCCTGGGGTCTGCTGAGCCCTGACACAGGCGGGAAGGGGTCGCGCCTGACCTTCCAGGGAGCGCCCCGCCCTCCCTGACAACCTGCCCCATCGTCCATGGCGACAGACGCTGAGTCGTCTCCAAGTGGCTTCTGGGCACGGCCAGAGTGTCAGTCGTTTAACCTTCGACCTGGAGCCCGGCCCCTCCCAGCGCTGGGACGCGTGTGGGGACTCACCGGGCCCCGCCGTGGGGAGCTGCTGAGCCCAGCGCCGCCCGCACCCCACCCCCGTGTCCTTCCCTCCTCTGCGCGGCGCAGGGTGATCTGCGCATCCGGCCTCCACTCACCCGATGCCGGGGCACCCCTCCCAGACGGGGCGAACAATGATGTCTCAGGACATTTACATGTGACTGTGTTGTAGGCACACACACACACACACACATGTATGTTCATGTATGCAATTCTGGTCACATGTCCTAATTATTTACTTAATGACAGACTGCATCGCGGAGTCAACATTGCTTCCTCTGCTGTACTGAGGGGTGGCTTTAGCCGGTTGGGGGGTGCGTTAGAAGGGTGGGGCCCTGCTTGATTTGTGGACTGTCAAAGCCCACGAGTCTTTCCTCCTCCCTCTCCCTCCGTGATCACTAAGATTACCATTTATTGTAAGACAGGACGTCATGGAGTCACCTGTTTGCGCCGCTCTTTCTGGGCGTGGCCTTCCTCCCCTCCCTCCCTGTCTCCCTCCCCCTGGTGGGGCCATTTTCTCACCAGCTGTGTCCCCGCCCCCGCCTGGCAGCAGGGCCCTCCGAGGGCCCGAGGGTCTCGTGGGCAGGGAGGGTCTGAGGATCGTGCTTGCCCCACGCGGGAGCTGCCTCCACGGTTTCCGTTTCTTTGCAAACCGCCCTCCCGCGCCCCCCATGCTGTCATCCCAGCCCCGGCACCCTCCCAGCCCACAGCGAAGCCAGTGCCCCATCTGCAGGGGACGTGAGAAGAAAAAAATGGAATGATCTCAACCATATTTTAAGCCACAAAGTAATATTTCCGTAGCAGAATGCAAATAGAATTTTACATAATGCACAGAATAAATGCCTCCCAAAATCAATATTTCCAGCTGAATGTACAAATTAAATGATGATATTCAAGTGTGAGATTAAAACAATGATTTCAGATAGACGCTGAGTTATGCCATCTCATGCCTGCCTCCTGCCGCACATGGCACGCGGCACGTCTGCCAGCGTTCAGCCCGTGTGTCTCCCAAACAGGCAGACGCGGTTCCTGCCTAAAGCGGAACAGCAAGAACCACCTCCCAAAGCACACCTCGGCCGGGAACAGCGCAGCCAGATGTGTGTGTGGGAATCGGGAGGCCCGGGTAGAACCTAGACCCTCCTTCCGCGTGGCACAAGGTTAATCTTCCGGAAGCATCTTTGGTTCCAAACGCCTCTGCCTAGCTCCCCTCGCACGTGCCAGGTCTGCGGAGCCCATGCTGCCCGTGGGCCCCCAGGGCCACGCCCTGGCCTGGTTTATTCCCTCTGAAGAGTGGGAGGTCCCACCCCACGGGAGGCCGGACAGAGGACGCCAGGGCCCCACAGGAGGCCGAGCCCAGGTCCTTGGGGATGGCCTGCCCCCCTCAGGCCACTGACGTCTCCCCTGCCCAGGGAGAACAACGGACGGCGTCTGGTTGAGCTTCTAAATGGCCTCTGCTGCAGGGCTTGGGAGACACAGCCTAAGAGCAGCAGGACGGGGCACACCCGCTGGCCCCTGGTGACCATGGAGGTGGGGCAGGCAGCCCCCAGGGGTTGCTCCTTCCATCCCACCTGCTCCCTGCCAGCCCCCAGGCGACACCGAATCGCCCCACCAGCCCCCTCCCCACCAGCCCCCTCCCCACCGGCGCCTCCTCCTGCTCCTCGGCAGTCCCTGTCTCGCTCAGGTCCCTCCCCGGCACCACCCTGCTGGCATCCTCGCAGAAGAGGCACGTGGACAGCAGGAAGTGGACCCCAGCCTTGGACACGTGGAACCGCGGCCCCCACCCACAGCTTGACTGGAGTCCGGGAGACCCTGGGCAGAGAAAGAACCCAGCTGTACCGCGCTGGGCTTCTGACCCTTGGCGCTGTGATGCGTGGGTGTTGTTCCGCTGCCAGTCGGTTATCCAGCTTAGAAAACCAACCCGTGTACATTTCACACCCAGCGACGCTGCCAGGTGCCCTCTGTGATCATCCGGCACAGCTGGGGGGCCGTCTCCCCAGAGCTCGACAAGGCCTCAGACTTCAGGGTGTTTGCTGACCAGATTAGCAAGCGCGGTTTGCTGGTAACCGATTCCTGGGCCGGTAGAGCATTTTTTGTGTTTATTTGCTGCTTGCATTCCTCTCGTGTTTTCCCGCTTACATCTCTCGTCCACGCACCCACGTTTCTCCACTGCGTGGACTTCCTCTCACTGACCTGCAGCGCGGAGCAGGGCTGTCTAGAGACGGGCTGCATGTGGCACGAGGGACAGGGGTCAGACGCGGGGTCTCTGGGCTCAGAAACAAAAGAGGCTCATTCCACGCTTGGCTCCGTTTCCATGTTCGCTGCGTCGCGTTTATCTGGGTGTCGGTCGCATTGGACACCTTGGATGGGACGTCCCTTACGTGTGAAGACCACGTAAGAGCAGAGAAACCAGCACTCAGTTTGGTTTAGGCCTGAGCCTGCCTGCAGGCAGGGGCCAGCGAGAAAACCCGCCCAACTGCACGTGCTCACGGAACTGGGGCGCCTCCGGTGCAGAGTGCTCCATGGGGTCCTGCTCTGCAGTGACTCAGGGTGACGCAACGGGCATGTCCTCACGTGCAGTCGGGAATCGAGGGTGGTGGTTTTTGGTCTTTGCTTGCACACGTGTGTTTATCAGCATCTCCCCCTAGGACGGTGAAGAGCCCAGGGCCGGTCGACCGCCGTGAGACAGTCTGACGCTTTTCACAGCAGAAGATCCCGACCAAGGGCTGAAACCCCCTCCGGTGTCCTCACTTGAGCAGTGCAGGAGATAAGAGCAAACTTCAACATCCTGGATAATCCTCACTTTACTAATAAGCAGTTTTATCTAAATCCTGCTTCTAACATTGTGCTTCCCCGACTGATGCTGGTAGGAGTGAGTTTCCACATCCAATTTCCAGCCTGCCCTTGGAGAGCACCACCCCGGGCTTGCACGCAGGACGAAGGCCTGGCCCCCTGCCTCACCTCAAAGCCCATCAGAGGCCCTCGCCCACTGGGGCTCGGCTGGAGCGGCCGCCACAGTCCACACGTGGCATGTGGTGGGGCAGGGCTCGCCTGGCAGGACCAGGAGGTGCCTCCATTTCCTGTGGATGGGACGGACTCCCCGCCCTCCACCCCAGCCCCAGGGATGGCCCACAAGCACCATGCAGGAAAGTATGTTATTAAGTTAATTCAGCAAACATTTTTACAACACACACGATTGTGTGCCAGAAATTCTAGCACTTTAATATTAACACTTTTAATCTTCACAACAAACAGAGGTGGGTCCTTCTGCTATGCCCATGTCACAGATGGGAAAACTGAGGCCAGAGGAGGTCTCCCCACTGGTGAGTCCTGGGCCTGGAACTCAGAGACCCCAGGCTGGACCCAGAGTGTCCCTACTGTTCCATTCCCTCTACTCAGAAAGCAGCTCTGAGTATGAAATTCTAAGTCCTTGGAGACCTGTGTTCCCCTTGGTCCCCACATACAGGGGTCTAAAAATGAACGATGAGCATGGCAGGTAACTGTCCTGATGGCGGCTGTTGGAGCCGTTCACGTTTTCAAACGTGCATTCAGCACCTGCTCCATGGACAGCCCCGGGCTACGGCACAAGATGAAAGGGCTGCAAGGTGCCTGTGATGTTTGTCTCTCCCTGCTGGGCCACGCGGAAAGCAGGACTTCCTTCACCGGTTCTGAGACAATGCTCGCACACCGCGAGCCCTGCCTCCTGGACCCAGCACGCGGGTTTGGGGGACTGAGCCACATATTTCCTGATGTGAAAACACTCCCAGAGTAGCCTCCCTCCAGCCAACGCTTTCGGATGGCAGCTGTCTTCTGAGGGCCTCCCCGCTCTCCCCTGTCATCCTCCCTGGCCCGTGCCTTCCGGGGGAGGCAGGGTGAGGACCAGCTTGCAGTGCACAGCGTGTGGCTTCTGCTTGCAGAGTCCTTGCGTCCCTTCTCCATAGCGATGACTCCGCTCGGCCAGAGGAACCCAGACTGTGTCAGAACAAGATTCTAAGAAAGGGCCATTTGCAAGCAACATTAACAGCAGCTTAAGGAGAGGAATAATACTTAAGAACACATTCCTCCCAGCAAACATCTCTTCTAACAAAAGAACGTAGACTAAGAGGAAAAGTTCTGAAAGTAAGCTACGAATTCCCAAGGATTCACGCTACGGATTTCCTATAGATAGATTCCATGTCATGTTACCACACACTTGTATGGAATTATAAAAACCAATATTCACCCTGGGATTATGCAATAAATAGAATTTATTAAAGTATTTGTGAAGCACCTCCAGTGAGAAATTCATCTTTGATCCAGATTTTAATAGGGATTATATAATCGTAATGAGACCGTAATAAAACAGCATCACCTGAATAATCCATTTTATTACCAGTTCTATTATGAGTTCCCATTTATTACAATTCATTTGATATTTAAAGCGTATGTAAATGATGCCATATAAAATATATGAGGAACAAGAATTACGGTACATGTCTATGTAAATTTATCTTCCTGATCTCCAAGATCTCCAGACTTCTGAAGTTTAAACAATCAAAAAAGATCTCAACAGAAGGTGAAAAATGTGGCTCTGGGTCTCGGGAATGAAACATGAATGTCTCACCCTGAAGATGGTCATTCCTCCCTATGGATATGAAGTCCAGTCTCTGGGACTAAACCTTCGTTAGGAAGGGAATAGACTAGTGAGAACTGAACACTCCACCAGGAAACGCTTTCTCCTGTGGCCTCAGTGGGAACTTTTCTACTATGTCTAATTCCCCGCATTGGTGAATGCAGTATGCGTGCAACCCTTAATAACCCGGGGTCAGGACCACGCATTCATAAAACAGAACAACAAAGCAAGGTCCACATCCGTGCACTTTCCCAGAACTGCAGGAAAGTTAGGGCAGCAGGACTTGTACTGCGCGGGACGAGTCCCGGCCACGCCCCCAGCTTTGATGCAGATAATTTCCAGCTCGTCGGAACCGTCTGTCTTCCACCTTCACGCCCATGGCTGTGGCCTCCTCTTCTCTCCCACACTGCACTTTGCATTTCTTCCCCTCTTTTCTTGTCTTTACTTTTTATTTTTTTTGATGAGACCTGTTCTTAGCCAATCAGTGAAATCTTTATGGGAGGGAGCTGGGACCATCTCCCAACACCAGAGCAACACTGGTGGCACTAATGCCGTGCCGCCGCTCTTGCTCACAGTCAAAGCGCCACCAAACAAAAGCAAAAGCGAGATGAGGAGAGAAGGAGGATGATGCACCGGGCTCTGGGTCACAGTGCTCCTCTGCCAGCGCCGCGGCCGCGATGAGACGTCCTGTCAGCCCGACCCTGCACAGAGCAGCCGGGACCGGGCACAACATGCCCGTAGTGGGTGGAAACCAGGCCCCACGTGGCGCCTCCTCAAGGCTGTCCCTCCCCAGAGACACTGGGGGCAGGACCCTCTCCCGTCCTTTACAGAAACTCACGAAACGGCAGGCACGGCTCCCAAACCGCAGGGGCGGTGAGCAGGTTTCCAGATGGTGGAGGAGGTTCTCTTCCCGCGCCGCACAGAGCCCTGCTTAGCGGCTTAAAGAGCACAGGTGTCGTGCTTTAGAAAAAAAAAAGCTCTTATTTTAAAAAGCGGTGGTTCCCTTTGTTGGGAGATAATAAGTTAGAAGGTTCCAGCAGCTCTGGGCTCTGAGTATGAGGCTGTGACTCTTTTTGGGTAGGCTGACAGGTGTTCACGTCCCTGTATGCACGGTAGTTCCAGAAAGTTTTACGACGTCAGCGAGTCTCCCAAAGTTAGAGATACCACAGAGGCAAAGGCAGCCCCGTCGGAGCGCCCAGGAGGGTCCTGGTGTGGGTCTCTCACACTCGCCACTGCCGCCTCGGGGGTGCAACGCTCGACAAGTCAAACTTGAGTCAATTTTCAAAAAGCTTTCCGAAAGAACATAATTAGATTAGAATGCTACATTTGTTAATTTTTCAGTTGCTCATTAAAATTGACATGCCATTTGATTTTGACAGAAACCTTTTTATCTTGATGTAAGGCTGTAGGATTAAAAAAATAAAGCTATATTTAGGAAGTTCTGAAATATGACAACTGCAACAATGAAACCGATACCCGCTCTCCATCATCCACAGCTAACAATCACGGCATAAATCGTCTCCCCCATAACAGAAAGAAAAACCCTAGGGA